>JAQQSZ010007275.1:0-13356 GCA_028646595.1 Phalanger gymnotis | reverse complement strand
GAAAGAAGGAAAGAAGGAAAGAAGGAAGGAAGGAAGGAAGGAAGGAAGGAAGGAAGGAAGGAAGGAAGGAAGGAAGGAAGGAAGGAAGGAAGGAAGGAAAGAAGGAAAGAAGGAAGGAAGGAAGGAAAGAAGGAGCTGCACTGTCCAACTGGAACTGGCCAGTTGGGTCCCCAATGAGGCTCAGACTACTCACAGGTTGTTGTTTGTCCTTCATTCTCAAAGAGCATGAAAATGACACCAGGAAGATGATTCCATGGCTTACAATCATGTATGTTATTTAAGTGAGGGAGGGCTGTACAAAGTCACCAATCTCACTCTTTCCTCTAGAATCATCTGGGTCCAGTGGCACGATATTGCTCAGGACAACTGGAGATGTCTCCAGATGTACCTAGTAGAGATATTGCTGGATCAAAGGGTATGCACAGTTTTATGGCCCTTTGGGCATAGTTCCAAATTGCTCTCCAGAATGGTTGGATCAGTTCGCAACTCCACCAACAATACATTAGTGTCCCAATTTTCCTATATCCCCTACAACTTTAGATATATGTCTTTATAGCTGGGTTGTTGCCATTCAAGCCTTTATCCTCTACTTGCTTTGTTTCCCTCACACAGTGCTCAGTACTAGGCTGGCTATTTAGTTGGTACTTGGTGAACTTATTACTTCATTTCTGCCCACCAATTGGGGAATGGCTGAACAAGTTGTGGTGTATGAATGTAATGAATACTATTGTGCTATAAGAAATGATGAGCAGGCAGACCAGGAAAACCTGCAAAGACATATATAAACTGATGCTGAGTGAAGTGAGAAGAACCAGGAAAACATTGTATACAGTAACAGCCACATTGTGCGATGACTGAGTTGATATTTAGCTCTTTTCAGCAATGCAAAGACCTAAAACAACTCCAAAAGACTCACGATGGAAAATGCCATCCAAATCCAGAAAAAGAATGTGCGGTCTGAATGCAGATTGAAGCATACTATTTTCTCTCTTTTTTGTTTTGTTTTTTCTTTCTCATGGTTCCTCCCATTCATTTTAATTCTTCTATATGACATGACTAATGTGAAAATATGTTTAATAAGGATGTATATGTAGAGACTATATTAGATTGCACACTGTGTTGGGGAGGGGGGAGAGGAGAGAGATGGAGAAAATTTAAAACTTATGGAAATGAATGTTGGAAACTAAAAATTAATTAATTGTCTTAAAGGAAAAAAATACTTCATTTCTGGAAAATGATAATAATAGTTCACATTAGATAGTGCTTTATGGTTACAAAGCACTTAATATCCATGATTGCATTTGATCCTCACAACAAATTGGGCAGGGGCAGGGGGGAGGAGAGAGGTCGGGTGGATTGGTATTCTCACTTCCCAAAAGACACTAAAGGTGAGAGAGATGAGGTGAATCATCCCAGGTTATACATCTAAAAACAAGTAGAAGTGCCCATCACCTCTGACTCCTAGTCCAGGGCTCTTGCCACAGTACCATCCAGTGTTAGAGAACAGAGAAAGAGAATTTCAGATAGCCAAAGTAGGTTGTGGGAGGTCTGGAAAGTCAGGCAAAAGAGATAAACACTTTTTAGTGACCATTACTAGCATTTATAGAGTCTTTTAACTTTAACAAAGTACTTTACTTTATATTATCTCATTTGAGCCTTACAACGACCTTGCAAGGTACCAACTACACCCATAATAATCTCCATTTTATAAATGAAGAAACCGAGGCTTAGAGATGTTCATTGTCTTCTTGGTTATCACACAGCTAGTACTGGTAGAGGTAGGATTTAAATCCAAAACTTTAAGTCCAACATTTATTCTCATGCCAAAAGGCCATAGTAAATAATACCTACCATATGCTTGGCACTTTACCAAAATCATCTCTCTTGGTGGTCACAACAACTCTGAGAGAAAGGTGTTCCTATTATTCCCACTTCCCAGATGGGGAAACTGAGGTAAACAAAGTGACTGGCTCAGGGTCAAAGAGCTAGTAAGTGTCTGAGGCCAGATTTGAACTCTGGTCTTCTTGACTCCAGGTCAAGCACTTGATCCACTGTTCTACCCGCTGCTTCTTAATAGGAAGCCTCTTGATGTTGAGAGACTATTAAGTCAGTTGCCCAGGGTTTCATAGCTAGTAGGGGTCTGAACTGGGATTTGAACTCAGATGTGACCCAGGATTTGTACTTACATCTTCTTGACTCTGGGCAGCTAGTGGCACAGTGGATAGGGTACCAAGCCTGGAGTCAGAAGGACGCATCTTCCAAAGTGGCCTCAGACACTTACAAGCTGTGTGACCCTAGACAAGTCATTTCACTCTGTTTGCCTCAGTTTCCTCATCTGTAAAGTGATTTGGGGAAAGAAATGGCAAACCACTCCAGTATCTTTGCCAAGAAAACCCCAAAAGGGATCACAAAGCATTACACATTACTGAAACAACTAAACAACACCTTCCTGATTCTATCTATCCAACACTATAAGAGGCATCCAAGTGTGGGAAAAAAAAGAAGGAATTCTGTTTCCACAGGATCAAAACTACTCCCAGATTTGGGATTTAGTGATAGCAGGATATAAGTCAGAGGTAACTGGCTCTAATCAGAGCCATGACCTAGCAGAACCAGGGTTCTAACTAAGTAAAAGTTCAAAAGCTTGTAAGCATGCTTAATGAGCTGTTTGAGAGAACATGAAATGGGAGGTTCAGGAGGTCATATCTAGCCAATGGAGAGCAAGGGGGGGGAATTCAAATTGGGAACAGAATAAAAGGCCTTGCATTTGTCTGACCAAGTCTAGGGAGCTACCCATTCACTAGGAATGTAAACTAAATGTAAAGCAAAATGATAACATTCCCGGCTTCACAACCAGTATTGTTCTTTCTAGAGTGAGCATGTTTCTCACATAAGTCTAGCCAAAATAACTGTGCAGCATCAGGACGAGCCTAGAACTCAGGTTGCAAACCAATTCTTTCTAGTAGAGTATGATAAAAACCTACATCCCTGCCATTCTAATGTTTCAGAACTCCCAGAAGCATTGGATTAGGGCTCATAAATGAAGTTTCCCATTTGGATGTTGTGAAGGCAAAGGTTGAACTTCATGGCCTCTGGGAGTTGTTCCAACTTTGAGATGCTCTGATCCAGTGAGACCTGGGTTTAGATCCTTGAACAGACACTTCCTAGATGTGTGCCAGTGGGCAAGTCACTCCCCCATTTGAACCTGAGTCTTCATCTAAAAAACAGGGAGAATAATATTCGCCTGAAGGGTGAGTAGATTTCCATCAGGCAGAGATAGTGGAGAGCAGTTGTCTTTTATGTTAATTCTGTGATTATCTGGTTCCATTTGAATGCAAGATCCTTTATCAAAGAGAATAATAAACCTTTTCTCATCAAGAGCTCTGGGTGCTTAGCAATATTTAAATTCTATTATCTCAGAAATGATTCCCTACCAAAGTACCAGCCAGTTTCCTTATTGTGACAAATGCACAATTAAGTCTGGTCTTTCTTTCTTTTGAAAGGCAGAGGACTATCCTAGCAGAATCTCTCCATGGCAGGCTCAGACCAGCTCCCTGGCAAGTGTCAGACTAGTGAAGTTGTCTTTGGAGGGCTCAAACTTCCCTTGCATTGTTCTGTTCCCTGTTCAGGAAGGGTGGGAGTGATGACAACCATCATCATATCATAGCTGACATTTTCTAGAAGCTCTCAGGTTTGCAAAGGGCCTCCTTCAGGAGAAGGAAGAAGACAAAGGAGGAGGCAAAGGGGAGGGGGAGAAAGGTGGTGAAGGAGAGGAAGAAAATGAAAAGGAAAAGAAACAGGAGGAGAAGATAGAAGGCAAGCACTTTGATTTTAATTATACATGTGAGGTCATGCCAAACATATTTCCATATCAGTTGATGAGAAAGAAAGGAGTGTTCAAGGCAGATGAAGCAAGCGGAATACAGGATATGAGAAATGAGTAAGCTACAAGATGTGACCAGCCAGAAAAGTGATCAAAGAAGACTGTGCATTGAAGCCCCCAAACATGGACTTACCTGTATGCTTTCACAAAGTACTCTCCAATTACCTGACATTCTAGAACAACACTTCCCCTCCCCTTTCCTGTTCCCTTTGCTTATCTGTATGACAAAGGCACCTCAGGACTACCTGATATCCCAGGCATTCCAGAGCTATGCTTGCCCCTCCTCCCATTCTCTTGTTCCTCTTCCCCATATTCCATAAAATTGTATTTAAATCAGACCTTTAACCTGGCCAATTGTTCTGCCTCGCTTAGGGGAGCAGGGCCTGCCACGTATGCTCTGTCTTTCCCACATGAGAGCAAGGCCAGCTTGGGTGCATCACCCTAATAAATGCATTTCTTTAACTTGGAGACTGCCAGAGTAAATTCCTTCAGAGCACTAGAAACCACCATCTATATCTATCATTAATCACACTGCAAAAGAAAAAAAAAGAAACAAAAGAAACAATAAAGATAAGAACAGTTTATTATATTGGGATTAAAAGTTCCTTAACTGTTTGGTAGAATTCCCTTGTGAATCTATCCGGTTCTGGGGATTTTTCTATGGATTGTTCAATTTCTTATTCGAATGTAGGGTTATTTCAGTACAATTCTTCTCCAGTTAACCTGGGCAGTTTATATTTTTGTAAATATTCATTCAATTCATTTAGACTTTCAGTTTTACTGGCATATAATTGGGCAAAATAGTGCCAGATAATTGCTTGAAGTTCATCTTTATTGGTGAGGTATTCATCCGTTTTGTGTTTGATACTAGTAAGTGGGTTTTCATCTTTCTTTCTTTAATAAAATTAACCAATGGTTTATCCATTTTATTGTTTTTTTTCCATAAGACCAGCTCCTAGATTCATTGATTTGTTCAATGATATTTAACTTTTAATTTTATTAATGTCTCTTTTGATTGTCAGGATTTCCATTTTGGTTAGGATTTAACTGGGGATTTTTGATTTGCTTTTTTTCTGCTTTATTTTAGTTGCCTACCCAATTCAGTGTTCTGATCTTTCTCTTTTATTGATTTATGCATTTAGAGATATAAATTTTCCATAAGTACTGCTTTGGCCACATCCCACAAATTTTGGAATGTGTCTCATTGTTGTCATTCTCTTTAATTAAATAATTGATTATTTCTATGATTTGTTCTTTGACCCACTCATTCTTTAGGATGAGATTGTTTAGTTCCAATTACCTTTTAATCATTGTTTCCATGGCCCTTTATTAAATGTAATCCTTATTGCATTGTGATCTAAAAAGGGTGCATTAATATTTCAGCTTTTCTTCATTTGTGAGGTTTTTATGCCCTGAAACATGGTCAGTTTTTGTGAAGGAGCCATGGGTAGTTGAGAAAAAGGTATACTCCTTTCTATTTCCACTCAGTTTTTTCCAGAGGTCTATAATATTTAACTTTTCTATGATTCAATTCATCTCTTTAACTTCTATGGCTAGATTTAACCAGCTCTGAGAAATAAAAGTTAAGGTCCCCCATGAGTATAGTTGTACTTTCTGTTTCCTCCTGTAACTCATTTAACTTTTCTTTTAAGAAATTTGGTGCTCTGCCATTTGGTGCATATATATTTAGTATTGCTATCATTTCATTGTCTATGGTTCCTTTTAGAAAGATGTAGTTTCCCTGCTTATCCCTTTTAATTAGTTATTTTTTTTTTGTTTTTGCTTTGTCTGAGATTATGATTGCTTACTTCTGCCATTTTTTTACATCAGCTGAAGCATAACAGATTCTGCTCCAGCCCCTTATTCTAACTCTCTGTGTATCTCTCTTTATCAAGTATTTTTCTTATAGACAACATATTGTTGGATTATGGTTTCTAATACATTTTGCTATCTGCTTACATTTTATGGGTGACTAAATTCCATTCACATTCAAGTTATGATTACTAGTTGTACATTTCCCTTTATCCTATTTCCTTTTTACTTATCTTTCACTGTCACTTGCTATCTCATTCCTCCTTAGAAGAGCCTGTTTTACTTCTAATCATGGCCTTTTTTATCTGCCTTCCCTTTTATCACTCCCCTTTTCTCGTCCCCTTTACCTCCTACTTCCCTGTTGGGTAAGATCTCTATTACCAATTGAGTGTATGTACGTGTATGTACACACATACACTCATATTCATATGTATGTATATATGTGTATGTATATATAGGTATATACACACATACATATACACATACATACATACATGCATACACGTGTGTGTGTGTGTTTCTCTCTTTGAACCAATTTAGCTGTCAAGAGAGGTTCTAGCATTTCCTGTAAACCCTCCCCCCCACATACACCATTTCTTCCTCCCCTGTAAAAGCTTTTTTTTGTGCATTTCTTTTATAGGAGATAATTTTTCTCATTTTTCCTTTCCTTTCCTTCTTCTTAAGGGGCATCCCTCTTTCTTGCCTATCCATTTGTTTTACATCATCTCAACATAATCAACTCACTCCCACACTCTTTATCTATGTACAATCTTTTTAACTGCCCGATAATAATAAAGTTCTTTTAAAAAACATGTTTCATCTTCCCATATAGAAAAACACCCAGTTTAAATTTATTGAATCCTTTATGATTTCTCTTTCAGGTATGCTTTTCATGCTTTTCTTGAGTCCTATATTTGAAAGTCAAATTTTCTATTCAACTTTGGTCTTTGTCAGGAATGCTTGAAAATCCTTTATTTCATTAAATATCTATTTTTTCCCTTGAAGGATTATACTCAGTTTTGATGGGTAGACTATTCTTTTATAATCTCAGATCTTTTGCCTTCTGGAATATCATATTCCAAACTCTCTGCTCCTTTAATGTGGTAGTTGCTGAATCTTATGTGGCATCCGAAAGGTTTCTTTCTGCCTACTTGAAGTATTTTCTCTTTAACTTGGGAGCTCTGGAATTTGGCTATAGTATTCCTGGGAGTTTTCATTTTGGGATCTCTTTAAGGTAGTGATTCGTGGATTCTTTCCATTTCTATTTTACCCTCTGGTTCTAGGGTATTGAGACAGTTTTCCTTGATGATTTCTTGAAATATGATGTCTAGGCTCTTTCTTTGATCATGGCTTTTAGGTAATCTGACAATTTTTAAATTATTTTTCCTCAATCTATTTTCCTAGTCAGTTGTTTTTCTAATGAGATATTTCACATTATCTTCAATTTTTTCATTCTTTTGACTTTTTTTAATCGTTTCTTGCAGTCTCATGGAGTCAATAGTTTCTACTTGCCCAATTCTAATTTTTAAGGTACTATTTTCTTTAGTGGTCTTTTGGACCTCCTTTTTCATTTGGCTAATTCTGCCTTTTAAGGCATTCTTCTCCTCATTGACTTTTTGGAGCTCTTTTGCCATTTGGGTTAGTCTATTTTTTAAGGTGTTATTTTCTTCAGTATTTTTTGGGTCTCCTTTAGCAAGTCATTGACTTGTTTTTCATGATTTTCTTGTATCACTCTCATTTCTCTTCCCAATTTTTCCTCTAATTCTCTTACTTGCTTTTTCAAATCCTTTTTGAGCTCTTCCATGGCCTGAGACAACTAATATTTTTCTTGGAGGCTTTTTATGTAGACTCTTTGACTTCTTCTGGCTGTATGTTTTGATCTTTTGTCGTCAAAAAAGATCCTATAGTCTGAGTCCTTTTATGCTGCCTGTTCACATTCCCAGCCAACTACTTGACCCTTTAGCTTTTTGTCAGGGTATGTCTGCTTGTAGCGTAGAGCATACTTTGTCCCAAGCTTTAGGGACCTTATGCTGCCATTTCCAGAGCTACTTCTATTCTACTGTCACTGCAAGTTCTGCCAAACCAGAGCTCCTCCTCTCCCAAGAACTGCCAACCAGGACTGTGACCCAGATCCAAGCAGGGCAAAGTGAGAGAATGCTGCCTCTGCACCAGCAAAGCAATCCCTGAACTCCCACTTTGAGCTGCCTCTTGATTCCTCCCACTACATGGGCCAGGGACTCAAGAAGCAGCTGACACTGGAGCTCTGGAAGCAGCTGCAGGAGCTTCCTGAGGCTGCCACCATGCCACGTCCACTAGCCCTGGGGCTGGGGCCAGACCATGCACTTCTCTCATCCAGATCCTGCAGTTTTCCCACTTACCTGCTCTGTTGGCTTTGGCATTTGTGGGTTGAGAAGTCTGGTAACTGCCACAGCTCAGTGATTCAGGGCCCTAAAGCCTGCTCCGCCAGACTCCTGGTCTGGTCTGTCCTGGCGCCTCCCACGCTGGGCTGCACTCCTTCCGAGTGACCATCCAGGCCATCCTGGGATGGAGACTTGTTTTCCACTGTTATTTCATGGGTTCTGTAGCTCTAGAATTTGTTCAGAGCCATTTTTATAGGTGTTTTGAGGGATTCGGGAGAGAGCTTAAGTGAGTCCCTGTTTTCCAGCTGCCATTGTGGCTCCAGCCCCAGCCAATTTTGTTTTTTTAATGTGTAATCTTCTTCAGTATTTTTGAGCCTCTTTTACCAAGCTGTTGTCTTTTTGTATTTTTTTCTTTGCTTTCATTTTTGCCTAATTTTTCTCTACCATTGTTATTTGATTTGGAATATCATTTTTAGCTCTTCCAGGAATTCTTGTTGTGTTTGTGTCTAATTCACATGTTTCTTTGAGCCTTTGCTTTTAAATGTTTTGGCTTCATTGTCTTTTGACTTTATGTCTTGATCCTTCTTGTTACCATAGTAGCTTTTATGGTCAGATTCTTTTTGTTGCTGTTGTTTGTTCATTTTTCCACCTTATTTCTTGATTTGGAACTTTATAGTCATATTGGGTTTTATTTCCAGAGTGGAGAGGGGACAGCACAGGGCAGCTCTCTCTCAAGGTTTAGGCTTTTTTTGCACTGCTGTTTTCAGAGCTGGTTCTGGAGTTTGGGAAGCTTTCAGTGCTTCTTATTGTGGTGGAATCTGGGGTAAGCCGCGGTCACTGCTCTCTTTGTCTGCACTCTGATCCTTACCCAGGAACAGCTCCTGATCTCTTAGGGTTGCGATGAATACCGCTTCTCAGCATCCTTTCTCCCTTGGGAATAGAGTCCCATGACCCCTTGGGGCTGGAAGTGATACTAGCCCTCTGGGCTTTCTCTCCCTCTTGACCAAAAGTGCTTCTCTCTACCCTTGAACTATGATGCAGAAGTAGGTATAGACAATGGAGTTGCCAAACAACATCTAGACCTGTATGGCTAGCGCAGTGACCAGTGCCAGCACAGGGATACCCTATAATTTTTTTCTGACCAGTTGTCAGGTCCCCTTATCATCACTGGCTTTGGAGCTCCCAAAGCTGCTGCCGCTTCTGGTACCAATGCATAGTCTCACCACTGGTATTTCATGCATATAAGCTCTATGCCAGCCTTCTCCTCCATGTCACAGAGGTCTTTTTCCAACCTAGGTTGTCTTGGTCTAGAAGAATCTCTCCCTCTGATATTTTGTGGACTCTGCTACTCCAGAATTCAATTTAAGGCATTATTTTAAAGTTGTTTGGAGGGGAATGTTGAGAGACTTCAGCTGAAAGTTTCTCTATTTCACCATTTTGTCTCTGTCCCCAGAAGTGTCTATGAGTGATTTTTTGTTAAGATTTAGGGGAAAACCGAAACTATAAAGAATAACATACTATAAGTAACAATAAAATATAATATCTATACTATTATATAATAGTTATTATAAAATAATCATATAAAACAACATGCCGTTGGGGAATTATGCTGAATTTGGCCTCAGGAGACCTGAGCTCAAGATAATGCAATTGATGAACAAATCAATTGTCCTTGACAAAATCTGTTTCCTTTTCTATAAAATGAGGAAGTTGGAGTTGGTGATTTCTAAAAGTTGTTTCTAGCTCTTTCATAGGATCATAGTTTTAGATCTGGTGCCAGTAACTTATCCTAAATGCTGGATAAGTGCCCTCTCCCCAAATCATATCTAAAAGGTAGCATGGTATGGGGGAAAGGGGTATTGGATTTGGAGTGAAATGGCTTGCATTCCAATCCAGCTCTGTTAACAAGCTGAGTGACCTTAGGCGAGTGACTTAACCTCTCTGATAGTCAGTTTGCTCCTCTGAAAAATGAGGGGGTTGAACTACATAGCCAAATCTATGACTCTATGATCCTTTCCAGGTCCAGAAGTCTATGTTCCAAGCTACATTCCAGTTCTGATATCACTTCATAGAATTTTGAGCCAGAGGGTGCTCACACAATGATCTAGTCCAAATCCTTCATTTTGCATACAGACAAGAAAACTAAGACAAACTAGGTGAAATGGCATGTTTGACATCCCATGGGTAGAAAGCAGAAGATCTAAAATCCAAACCCAGATCCTGTGACTCCAACCCAATGCTCTTTCCCCGAGGCCATGTAGGTCCTCTGGTTTGTATGGTCTAGTGGTAAGGTCACAAACACTTCTGATATTCTGCATTCTAAACTCCTTTCTTCCTCTGATACTTTGTCCCCAGCTCCCTTGTAGCACTAACATTCTCTGATTCTAAAATTATCTTTTGGGGCTAAAACAGAGATCCTGAAGCACCACTCAAATCATCTGTTGTCATTGCAGGCTATGGTCTCAAACTATTCCCCTCCCCCCACATCTGCTGCTGTTGTTACAACCTGACATTTAACATAACCGTTCCTAATACTTACCATGCTTTAGGGACATTAGTGGATCCACTCAAGCATCATATTCCACGTCTTGCTGACCCACTGACATTTTGGTTAATTAGCAGTGTTGCGCCTCTCCTCAAAGATTGCTGCACACATTGCAGAAACATGGCTGAGACCTTAAGTGCTCTGAGGGGGTTAGCTCTGAATCAGCATTTTGGGATGCTCATGACCAAGGGGAGAGGCAGCCAAAGTAATTTCAGGCTTGACAAATTATTTGGTCATGGACATCTATCTCCTGTTGTTTCAATAAAATAATTCGTGTTTCTATAACCCTTATTAGTCTACAAAGCCCTTTCTCTTGCCACAATCCTATGGGGTAGACAGTGATAGCATTATTATCCCCATTTTACAGATGTTAAAATGGAGACTCAAAAGCCCAAGGGAACACAATTAGGAAGAGGAAAAGCTGTAATTAAAGGCAGAAGTGTTCAGAAATTCATCAAGATAAAAAAGGCCATCAGTGACAGGAGAAGAGCTACACAGAAGGTTTATTCTATAGAACAATGGATTTACAAGGAAAAAACCATTCTGAATTTCCAAGGTGATTTACAATTTTTAAAGTACTTCCATATCCATTGTTTCATTTGATTCTCTATTAACTAAGTTTTATCCCTACTGGATAGATAGATAGCTATATAGCTAGCTGGCTAACTAGCTAGCTAGATAATAGACGCGCGCACACACATACACACACACACACACACACACACACATACATATACATATATATAAATAATATATATATACATATATATGGAGATATACAATACATACATATATACATATTCATATACATGTACATATACATATACACATACATATATGCATACATACATACAACCTGCCTTGCCCAAGGTCTTGTCTAAACTGGAAGTACAAGAATTACTCTTGGTCCCATATTGCTCCTGTATTGATGAGAGCTTTGACCAACTCCACTTCCAACCTTGGCCTCTTCTATCTCCCCCCATCCCCTTTCTTTCCCCACCCCTCCTCTGTATCTATCTCTGTGAATCTCTTTCTCTAGCTTTGTCTTTGTCTCTCAGCCCTGTGATTGAGGAATTTTTAGGAATTTCACTATTCTGGAATTATCAGTGAAATCGAGGATTTGGTCATTAGGTAGTAAATGAAATGATAAACGTATTTGTTTTCCCAAAAATATTGTGAGCACTCCAAAGGCAGGGACTGCCTTTTGCCTCATTTTATGTACCCAGTCTTTAGCACTGTGCCTGGCACATAGTAGGTCCTTAATGAATGCTTATTGATTGCTTGATTGATCCATCAGACACTTTTTATGTATGTAAGGAGGCTTATCTAAGCATGCCCAGATCACCTAAAGTGGAGGGTTGGGGAGAGATGGCAAGAGCAGGAAAGAAGAGAGACCTAGTCTCTGTAGCCTTTTCATGTCCTTAGGGCTTCTGACAATTCTTCTAGCCTCCACCATCAAGAGGGAAGACATGCAAGGTTTGACCCCCTCTTAAGGGTCAGGAAAGGAAAAAAGCACTCTTGGAAGAAGCCAATATGTAGAGCTTTGATCATCATATCCTTATTCTCAGTTTGCTACATTAGAGACGTTGAAGAATTTCTCCTTGGGTGGGATCTAGAACCCATTCTCTTTGTTTAGCTGAGCTACCTCCCTCTTAATGGGAGAGCTCTTTCCCTCTGTGTTGTTGGGTATATATTATTCTATGTTTACCTGTTCCCATGTCTACTTTGCTATCAACTAAATGGTTAAATAGATTTATTTGCTACTTGTGTTTATTGTGGGTAGGCAATCAAGTCTCAGATGGAAAGCTTGAGGACTCCTCCCTCTTTGTGAACAACAATTAGAAATCTAGCTTGAAATTAATAATGACATCCCCACACTTGTGATATTGAAGGGAGAAAACAAGTGTGATACTGGTCTAGTAACTCTGCTTTCTGAAGAGAACAGTACAGTAAGACTCAGGCTCCCACCAGGAGGAGCAGCAGGAGGTTAGGGCCAATGTCCCCCTTAGAGAGAGGAATGGACAGGAGATGCTAGAGATGTCTATTCTTGTTTCCCTGTAAGCCACAATGAGAAACCGTATGTGATATCTCCATAAAGAAGATTTTTAATATTAAAAGCTATCTGAAAGAGCAATGCAATGCCTTGGGAAAGAATAGAGTAATGAGGAGGAGAAGGAGGAGGAGGAGGAGGAGGAGGAGAACAAGAACAAGAACAAGAACAACAAGAACAAAACCAAGAATAAGTACAGCAAGAACAAGAACAATAAAACAAGAAGTAGAACAGGAAAAAGAAAAAGAACAAGAAGAAAAACAACAAGAATAAGAAAGAACAAGAACAACAAAACAATAAATAGAACAGGAACAAGAAAAAGAACAAGAACAAAAAGAACAAAGCAACAAGAACAACAAGAACAAGAAGAGAAACAAGAGCAAGAAGAAAAACAAGAACAAGAAAAAGAACAAGAACAAGAAAAAGAACAAGAACAACGAGAATGAGAAAAAGAACAAGAACAAAAGCAGGGGGGCGGAGCCAAGATGGCGGCTGCGAAGCAGTGACTGGCATGAGCTCCCACCAAGTCCCTCCAAAAACCTATAAAAAATGGCTCTGAACCAATTCTAGAGCTGCAGAACCCACAAAGTGGCAGAGGGAAGCAGGGCTCCAGCCCAGGACAACCTGAATGGTCTCTGGGTAAGGTCTGTCCCACACAGAGCTCCCAGCCCCCAGCTGAGGGGACCGGAGCTGAGCCCAGTGCGCG
>JAQQSZ010007274.1:0-13357 GCA_028646595.1 Phalanger gymnotis | reverse complement strand
AGGAAGGAAGGAAGGAAGAGAGCATTTACTAAGTGCCTACTATGTGCCATGTGTTATGCATTTTATAAATAGAATCTCATTTGGCCCTCACAACACATAGTAAATGTTTATGTAATTGAAATCACTTACAGAATATCAAAAGGAATTATTTAACAGCACCACTGATACACATGCTTTTTTTTACTAGGAAGCTTAGCAAAAAAGGAAAAGTAAGGCTCTCTGGTCAACATAATCTCCAACCACAATTCCAAAGGACTCATGATGAAACTTGCTAACTACCTCCAGAGAGAGAGTGATAGACTCAGAGTGCAGACTAAAGGTCTCTTTCTTTCATTTTTCTTCCTTTCTCTCTTTCTTTCTTTCTTTTTTACATGGCTAATATAAGAATTCATTGTGCATGATTACATATATTTGTAATGAGTTGTGTTTTCCTTGCCTTCTCAATGGGAGGGGAAAGGAAAAGGAGAGAATTTGGAACTGAAAGTGAAATCGAATTTAATTTTTAAAAAGTTAACCTATTGTGGTTTCTAACTTCTCTATCACCTATTCAAATTACTACCAGAAATTTTGTCTTGTCCACATAACTCATTGGCCAGGATGGTGGAGAGAAGGTAGATGATGCTGACCTGATAGGCCTAGACAGAAAATGAATTAGATCAAGATAGTCAATGTCCAACCACATTGTGATAGCTTACATTGCTAATTGTAACAAAAAGAATTCCCCTGAATCCTGGAATCTCCTAGTTCAAAGGGACCTGAGAAGCCATCAAGTCCAACCCCTAACTGCACAGGAAGTCTCTGTACAACATAGAGCACTGACAAATTATCAGTGACAGTTTTGGTGGGAAAAGATTGTGCAAAAGAAAGCTATAAAATGACATGAGATGAAGAAGTTTAAGGAATCATGAAGGAGATTCAAAGAGCTTTAGATTCATGGGGAAAATCCGGAGGTTGGATTTCAGAAGGGGAAATTTTGAGGAGGATTTAAGAAATTTGCAGGACTCTAGCTACAAGGAGAGAAAGGAGTATAATGGTTTAAGATGAAGGGGATAGACTTGAGATGAAGAAAGACAAGAACATGAAATAATGGAGGTGAAAGATTAAGAACAATTTGAGTTGCTTTAACTGAAGAGGAGAGAGAAGAGCAGGAGAAAGTCCCAAGACTGAGAAGAAGCAATTGGATAGGTAGGAGAACCAGGATAGTTTAGCATCACAGAAGACTTGACAGCAGAAAGTATCATGGAAAGGGGGTCATCAACAGGATCAAATGCTACAAAGGGCCAACAAGGTTGAGGATTCTGAAAAAAAGCCTTTAGAAGATTAAGAAAAAGATAGCTCCAGGAGGAAGAACCAGGACCAATGGATGGAAATTGCAGAGACACATTTAAGATCAATGTCAGAAAAACCTTCCTAACAATCAAAGCTACCTCCAAGTGGTATGAAATACCTTGGGAGGTAGTGTGCTCTCCATCACTGGAGGCTTCCAAGTAGATGCCGTATCCCCTTTAGGGGGATCTTCTAAAGGGTATTCTTGTTCAGGTACAGATTGGAATAGGTGTCCACCGAGGTCCCTTCTACCTCTTAGATTATGTCATTCACTAATCATCTCTCCTGTGCCTGAAGACTGCCACTGAAGGGGAACCAATCACCTAATGCATCCCATTACATATCGAAATTGCTTTAATTGTTGGAAAGTTTTCCTAACATCAAGGCCAAATTTGTTTTTTTACAATTTCCACCTTTGCCCCTCATTCTTCTTCTGGGGCCAAGAGGAACAAATCTAATTCCTGTTCCACAATTAGAGTCTTTCAGATACTTAAAAGACAGCTGTCATGTTCCCCTAAATCTTCTCTTCTCTCAAATATCTCTTATTCCTTTAATTCAGGGGGTTTTAACAATGGACTGTCTCCATCAGGCTCCAAAGGGAGTTAGCATCCAAGAAGATGGCAGCTGCAGTTTGACTCACCTGGCACATGCTGCCTCCTGTCTCTCCCTCAGGGTGTCTTACTGCTTCAGCTAGAGAGAAGATTTCCCCCAGAATAACCAGATTTATAATTTTTAACTTGAAAATGATATATTGCTATTTTGGTTTGATTTAGAGGCAGAATACTTCCACTTCCTAAAAATTAAGCTAGTCTTAAAAATAAAATACCCTCAATCAGCACTTTGGCTCCCTAGCCTGCAGCTGCTCAAGCTAAGGCAACTGTCAGGCTAGGGTTCGGTAATTGCAGAGCTCAGAGATACAACTGAGGCAGGGCAGTCTGAACGTTATCTCTAGGGCTGAGATGGGAAGGAATTTCCTTTCCATAGTCATCCAGAGAAAAACACCCTGACTCCACACTGTTCACCATCCCACAACCCTATGGGGTCTTAGAGGAAAGATTCATTCCAGGAAAGGGAAAAAGGAAAAGGGTCTCAGGCCTGTGTAGTACTGGAAAAGGATGGACTACACCTTCTGCAGTTGGCCTGTAGTCGACTCACCCTCTCTGCACTTCTCCTCCCCCTAATCACCCCTGCCAAGTACATAGTTTCTGCTGCCAGTGATGTCAATTATCTGGCCCCCAGTGGGGAAAAAAATCTCTTATTACTCCTCTGGTAGATCAATTAAGGCTCTAAATGTATCAAATGTCAAAAAATGGAAATCCAGCCAGCTTTTGCCTCTGACCATGGTCATCTACACTAACTCTGGATTTTGCTCTTGTACCCTCTGAGCTATGGCTTACCTGTGCTGTAATCTCAGGTGATAGTACAGGCACTGGAGGGATGGTTGATTACTTTTTTAATAGCTTCCCACAGACAACTTTACCATATATCACATGTTTTAACAGAGCTATCCCATAAGTGAGCTGAGTAGCTTATTGGTCTTGAGTTTTCTTTCAAGGCCACCATGGTCATTCAATTCAATTCCGCAAGCATTTATTAATCACCTACTAGGAATCAGGCACTCTGCTCCAAAGAGAAGAATAACAGCCCCTGCTCCCAAGGATCTTACAGTCTATTGATGGGAAGGCAACATGTACCCTGAGTAATATGGATAAAATACATGCAAGAGACACACACTAGGAGATATCCCTAGTCCCACATGGTTGCCAGACTGACATCTGCCTATCTGAGGACAGAAAAATTGACTCAATTCCATAAATTCCATGCTGTAAAAGAGACCTAAATTATGAGCAACCATGACACACAGGAGCGACCAAGCAAGACCTTCATATAGTTGGGAGGGGGAGGCAGGAGAGGGACAGCTTAGAAATCAGTTAAGGAGAGCACATCCCTCTGATCAGCAGCCGACAGGTCCCAAACAGCTGATCCTCAAGCTTGGAGACATGCTCTCTGTCTCTATGGTGTATGCCATTCGGGATTTTAATTGCATGTTAAGCTTTGTAATTTGTTGCTGTCACTTAGGTTAATGTGCTGTGCTAATATTTATTCTGCTCCTAATTAAGCACCTTATTACCGTTATTGCCCGTTTATCTTAAACTTTGCCGTCTGGCTCAGCTCCCCTGTGCAGGAGGCTTCATCTTCTACAGTACAGCAGTGGCAACAATCCACACACAAGGAGCTTGAGAGTTTGCAGAGGGCTTTATGTGCATGGTCTCATTGGCTGCCACAACCTCCCTGTGAAATAGGCACTCCAGATCTTTTCATCCCCATTGGACAGATGAAGAAACGGCAGTCTGCAGAGGTTATGGGACGTGTCCAAAGGTATAGAGCTTGTTAGTCTCTAAGGCAGGATGTGAACATTGGCTTCCCTTGACTGGCAGTTAGGTGGAGCAGGGCATAGAGTGCTGGACCTGGAGTGAAGAAGTTTTAATTCAAATCCTGCCTAAGATCATCGGGTTAATAAATGTCAGATCATAACTGAATAGTTCTGGAGGGGGAGGTCCAAAGAGGCTAGAAAGATAGGTTGTGACCAAAGTGTTAAAAGCTATAAAAGCCAAATGGAGGAATTCATATTTGATCTTATATGCAACAGGAAACCACTGCAATTTACTGACTGGGGGAGTGACATGGTCAGATAGTCACTAAAGGAGATGCTTCCATTGCATGAATTTAGACCTACATCCAAATCTCAATCTCTAACATTTCGTGCACTCAGTGCCTTCTCAATAACCAAACGAGATAATGTATATAAAGCACCTCTTAAGTTGTAAAATGTGACACTGACAACAACTATCATCATCATCATCATCATCATCATTTCACTTCAACTGAGGGGCCATACTATAATAGTTCAGCCTTACACTGATGTGGCCATTGATATTTTAGTTGGGAAAAGAATTAGAAGCTTAGGATATGGCACAAACCAAATGATACCACATGGCAGATTTATAGAATGATGGGAAGTGTCTATTTAGTCTAGCCCCCTAATTGTAAAGATAAGGAAACTGAGGCCTGGAAGGTGAAATGATTTGTTCAAGGTGCTACTGGTCACAGATTGTGGGGCTGGATTCATACCCAAGTCCTCTGACTCCAAACTCAGTGTTCTTTCCACTTTACCAGGTCTTCCAAGTGGTAAGGCTTCAATTAAGAGCTTAGTGCTAGACTATAGAACTGTCATCTGAGTGTCAGCCCAGCTATATTCAGAAAGTCTCATCTCTAGACTGGTAATAATTTTATAGACACAGCAATTTGCAACGATTTGCTAAGTTATATGTACTTTGATATCTGTCTGGGGTAGAAAGATCACCCAGACCAGGGAAGTAACAGATTTCGAGAAAATTAAAGTATTTTTAGCCCCACAGAATCATAGATTTACCATTAGAAGAGAACTTAGAGGTCATGTAGGCCAACCTAGACCCCAACTTCACCAATGATGAGACTAAGTTCCAAAGAAAGAAGTGATTTGTCAATGGCTACACAGTGAGGAAGTAACAGAAGTAGGATTTGAACCCAGATTATCTAGAGATACAGAATTCTTTCTGCTGTGCCACATTACCTAATATTATCACTGTTATTATTATCACCCTTTCTTTTTTAACTCTTTAATATACCAACATATCCACCACATCTGAACTAGCATGGGAGAACTTAGAATTCCTAAGCAGTTAAGAAATTTTCCACTAGGCTATTCTGATGCCTTCCTTTGCCTTTGCCCAATTTTCAGTCTGTAAATACACCCAGTGCACAACACATATGAATATGCATATTACATTGGCTTCCACCCCAGCAATCTAAAACATTTTAAGAAAAAAGTACACAATTCATGGATGTGATTCCATCCAAAATCTCAAAGATGATCCAAAGGATTTGAATGTTTCAAAGCCTACAGTCACACTGGGTAGCATTTTGCTCTACTGAAATAAATGCTTGCTTATTTATAGTTCAACAAATACTAAGCCCAGCCAGATCTTATCCTTTACATTTTTCTGTGAATTGAATTATGGTTAAGATGTGTTATCTATTGTGGAATACCACGGAACATCATTTATGGGGAATATTATTTAAGAAGTCCCTCTTCTTTTCTAAAGCCCTCATCAAAAATACCATTGGTATGTGTACGTGAAAATTATTCTCATAAATATTTTACATAAATGAGAAAATTGCATATGGGTCATAGTTATTGGCATTGTTTCAGTTGCCGTTCTAGGAAAGGAGGAAATATAAGATTTTCCCCCATAACTTTGATGTCTGTGCTTCTTTCAGAAACCAAGAAATTAATCCATCAGTATCCTCAAAACTGAATCTTTCCTGCATCTCCTCCCCCACCCCAGCACAAATCATTTTTAGGTACAATTGGTCTACCTCCACCACTTTTTCCCTCCACACTTTTCTTTCTTTCGTTCCATTTCCTCTATATCTACAAGTACATTTGGAATGATAAAGTTGGAATCCAAATGTGATGATTTCAGGGTCCTGGAGGGTGAAGAATTTGCTATTAAAATTTTGCCAACTGTTTGTCTGTTTCTAGTCCTTTTAATTTCATCCTTAAATTCCATCTAGGATGAATTGCTTAATTTGATTTATCCCCAACTTTTCTTTCAACTGGTTTTTTACTTCACTCCTTCATGCTATTTTATGAAGGGATAATAAAACAAAAATAGCTAAAGTTTATATAGTGCTTACTATGTGTCAGGCACTTTACAAATATTGCCTCATTTGACCCTCACAACAACTCTGGGAGGTAGGTGATATTATTATTTCCACTTTATAGATGAGGCAACTGAGACAAATAAAGGTGAAGTGACTCATCCGGGGTCCCATAGCCAATAAGTGTCTAAGATTGGATTTGAACTCAGGACTTCCTGACTCTAGACCCAGGACTCTATTCACTGAGCCACCTAGTTGCTTCGTCTGTAAGATTTTACAAATGAGTTTATGTTCTAAAACAGTGTTGCCCTTGACTGCTATGTTTTTCCACTTAGCAAAGAAATTATATTTGCTGGCTAAGGTGGTTTGGGGGCTCTTTTGGTCTCCTCATTATAGCAGTTGATTTATATCAGGCAAACTTCTGCATGGAACTGTCATAATCTGTGTCGATTGCCTTGCCTTTTGAGGGCATTTTCTATCTATTAAGATGTATCCAACTTCATTTTTGTGGTGTCATTTGGTTTGTGCCATATCCTAAGCTTCTAATTCTTTTCTCAACTAAAACATCAATGATACAAAGCCATGAACCTCTTGTGCATTCTGTAAGTCCTCAACCCCATTTCATTCTTTACTTATGAACCATATTTTCCAACATATTTTCTGTCATTCTTGACTAATATTAAACTTTGCATTGATGTCACCAAGTATCAAAGAGATAATACATTGGGTGCTTTACAGATCTTAAGGTGCCAAATAAAGGTGAGCTATCATCATCATCAATTGAAGAAGGTGTTCTAGAGTTCTTTATAGAATTTCTTTACTTAGTCCTCTGTAACTGATGCTTCAGTGAATAAGTTGCAATTGTTTCCAGAGTGGTTTATTTTCAGATATTTATCTCGAATATTATCATATGCGATAACAAAATTTCCCATGACAATGGAAATGATGGTTCCTCTTGCCTTTGGGCAGATGACAGAAATCAACTTCACCTACTCCTTTGCTGCTCCAAAGAGAGTCTGTGAGCCATCTTCCCATTTAGCTGCAATTTCCTTTTGTCTCCTAGTTTTCCTTATAGTAAAAAAGAATGTCAAGATTGATATAATATAGTTTCTCCAATTGTGTGTCCACTCACTGGTCATTGGTCAAGGATTTCCCATTTAGAATGGCAACAGCTAAATCACTGTTTCCAGATGGTCTAACAACTATGTGATTTTTACCACCTTCTGACCCTTCTTTCATCATTCAACCACAGAAACAGAGAGTGACTATGGAGGATTGAGTGTCATTTTATTTTTTCAGTTGTTGCATGGGTTAACGTGGCCTAAGGCCTTGAATAGCTAGCCTATTAATGATGAACATCCTTGCATTTAGGTAAGCTAGTCATAAAATCATAAATAGTCTGTTTTCAGGACCATAATCGAAGCCCTTCCAGCTTGGTAGAACCACCACTCCACTAGCCCGGCCCTCATGGTGAGAGAGAAAACAAATCTGTAAACATGAAATAGATCATGGAAGTAATTAACAAATATTTTTAAAGCATCTATTATGTGTAAGACTGCAATAGATTCTGGGGAAGATAAAAGTTGGTCTGTTGGTGATCTGACTTATCCATTCTTCCAAAGTAAAATGAATAGATGAATTTTGAGAAAAGAATCTTCAGAAATATCAATTGGATCTTTTCTTTAGTAATAGATTCACACTTTCTCAACACTCTTAAGGTATTGGGTATATATTGGAATCCATTCTCCCAGGCCTATACATATTGCCTCAGCCCAAGGACTATGCCTGAGACCTCACCTCCAGCTAGAAAACACACACACACACACACACACACACACACACACACACACAACCATACAATAAATTCCACGAGTCAAGCTGAGTTCCAGCCAAGTTCCCTCTGTATGTGAAACTTTGCCTAGACATCCTATTTAAACCACAATGCTATATCCCCTCCACCAAAGGGACTTTAACAGAAGTTTCAATCTTTGTAGATCAGGTTCCCAGTAGATGGCTGGCCCATATCTGGGTTTAAGGATTGACTTAGG
Source organism: Phalanger gymnotis (assembly GCA_028646595.1). NCBI lineage: Eukaryota > Metazoa > Chordata > Mammalia > Diprotodontia > Phalangeridae > Phalanger > Phalanger gymnotis. The sequence continues at coordinate 5,279 of JAQQSZ010007274.1, read as the reverse complement.
TAGGGGAACTATGTTAGAGAAGCCATGATTAACTAAAGCCATCTATAGACCACTAACTCCTCTCTATCTATCTCTGTGTATCCTTCAATAAAAGCTATCCCAGCAAGCCAACCATGAGTATGCATTGTATCTGTGGCCACAGGAACTCTTTAAACCTAGAACCAAGACAGATGCCCACTCTGATTTGAGAGATTTGGAAGAGGAGATTGTTAAGACCTCAGATTGACAGGACCAAATTGCTAATAGCCTCAAAGAACCATTGAAGTCACAAACTCCCAAACATGCCAATCAAGCTAAGCCTCAGGGGGTTCATCTCCTGGGGGTGGACAGGGAAAGTGAGAGTCTGGGTTGGTAAAGAAACGTAATCCAAAGGCTCAAGGCCAGTGAAGTAGGTGCCCAAATATGGTTAACAAAGTGTCTTCTTGCAGCAGGTTCCTATTCTCCCCTTGTCTTTTCATCCCTCCTGAGATTGCGGTCATTTTGTCATTTCCATATTTGCTGCTAACCTGACAACTAGTGTGTGCTTTCACACAGAAGAGTTAAAGAAGACCCTAGAATAGGAGCATTACAACAATGCAGCTTTAAAATCTACTTTCAACTATTGTTCAGTCCCTTTGCAAAGGAAACTTCTTACAGACTCTAAAGTGTTCTTTCATCTATCCCACTTTATGTGACCCAACCCTTCCACTTCCAGTTTTTGTCCCATCAAGCCTCCCCACCACCAAAAGATGTTGGATGCATTGGTTTATATCAGATACTCCTCTCCCCCCACCCCAATCACCACCATTTCGTTTCCAATTTTAAAAATGTGTGCTAATTCTCTTTACCCTAATTCATTGCTTATAATGGCCATTTGCATGTCCCTTGGAACTGAAATTATGGTTTTTACAAGTGATATCTCTGAGGAGGGCTCTTTTTGTAAACTAGGCCCCTGGGTACCTTGGCAACAGATAAAAAAAAATCCAGGACATTTCCTTCACAACAATCTCCTTCCATCTTAGAGTCTTTTGTTGAGTCTTTTCATTTTCAGATTTTCTTCCCAAGAAAGTAGGTAGATATAACCAGCGGCATTCCCACAGCCTTTTGTGAATGTCATAATGGCAGGATGCGCTGTTCAAAGGTGTGCTTGAAGTCGGCGATTTCCAGTTCCCTTTGAGTGGTCCAACATTCAGCCTCTGCTTTTGATTCTGGCTAAACAAAATCAAAGGTATAGCCCTTGAAATTAGAGATTTTATATGTGGCAAGTCCACGTTTCCTGTTTCTGTTGGCGCTGGGAATCAGCAAGAACTAAAGCCCAGTGGAAGAAGACATGGGGGGTGGAGGAAAGGAGAGCACCCCCAGAGACCTCCCAAGGTTTGTGATAATTTGTCTTTAGTATTGTTTGTTAAGGGTCAAAATGTTCTGAGCTGATTTAACAATAATAAAGCTCACAGAATGTCACCCCTTGGGGTAGGCAAGAACCCAGAAGATAGCAGCAGGGAGGAATACTGCTCTCCAAGGTGCTGGAGGTGATTTCATTCCTCCAAAGAAAGTAGGACTCGAAAATAGTGGCCACTGTCACTTTCCTCCTGAAATGGATTTTGTAACTAACTAGACAAGCGAAAAGACTTAAGGCTGGGCAATAACCTAGGAATAAATCTGGACTTGTTACTTTGTACATGCCCCTTTAGGAAAAATACAATGTTCTAGATCAATTGCCTCTACATTAACCACTTCTTTTGTATCTTTGTAGCCCTAATTGTGGAGTAAATTGATTAAAAACACAAAGAAAGAGGGAGATACTCTGCTGCACCACGCCCCCCCCCAAAGTGTGCTATGTTCAAACGGAAGGAAGATGACTTTGTCTTTAGCAGGTTAACTATAGCAAACTTGGAAATTTATTTCTCTGATTTATCTAATCTTGGAATCCCCCTAGCATCCAGCACAATCATCCACATACAGTAGATGCTTAATAAATGTTTGTTCAATTGGAATCTATTTAGTTGCTAACTCAATCTGAAAGAAATGGAATTGAAAGAGTCATGAGAGTCTATCAATCTGGGTATAAATCAGATGAAAATGAGGGCCGAGTCTTTTCCTGCATGGACTTGTGGCCGAGGTAGAAATAACCTTACTGATGAGTCATGGTTCTGCGGAAGGACTGAAGCAAGTCCAGGAATTTCTTAAGCACCTACTGTATATGAATCATTTACCAAGTACTAAGAAGATTCAAAGTTAAATGAATTAGAGAAATAAAATTCTCAGCATACAATAGTAAACTTACGAAGGTCAGATTCATCCTGTATTAGTTGAAATACAGCATACAGCAACTGACTTCTTCCTCCTGCATAATTTGTCTTCTTTCTTCCTCTTCCTCTTTATCCTAATGCTCTTTTCCTCCCTTTTCATCCCTTCCTCCCTTGTTCTTCTCTTCCCTTCCCCATCATCTCCCTTTTCTCTTCTTCATCCTTTCCTCCTCCTTCTGCTTCCTCTCGTCCTTCTTCTACTTCACACCTTTTATTTTTCCCACTCCATCATCACCAACACTATCACTATCAATTAAACGCACAATGGATATAGTGTACATGATCTTAGTCCTTTAGGAAAAGTACAAGACAAGGTCACTGCTCATAAGGAGTTAACAATAATGGTGATGGACAATTGAGAGAGAAGAGAGAGAAAAGAAGGGAGACAGAGAGAGACAGAGAGAAAGAGACAGACACTCAGAAACAGAGACAGAGATGGAGACAGACAGAGAGAGAGAGACAGAGAGAGAGAGAGATACAGAGAGAGAGAGAGAAAGGACAAAAAACATTCAGAAGGAAAAGATGAGTCCAGGAGGCAGCACTAACTGTGACTAGTATCTTTCTCACATTAGCACACCCTCTCAGGTCTCCAATGCTTCTCTTACTAAAGTTGCGCCCTATAGATACAAGGTACATGGGATGGAGCTTCTGTAAAGATGGGCAGGTGGTGGCGGTGATGGCAACAGGGACCCTCAAAAAGGCAGAATCTTTGAACAATCGCTTCCGATAAGATTTTCCTTCCAAGTAATTCAAAGACTCATTTAAAAACAAATAAGGAGGCCAGGCATAGTGATGTTCACTTTTAATCCCTGCTATTGGGTAGGCTGAGGCTGGAGGATTGCTTGAATTTGGGAGTTCTAAGTTGCACTGGGCTAAAACCAACTGAGTGTCTATACTAAGTGCAGCACCAATATGATGAGCCTTCAGGAGCAGAGGTGAGAGGATTAGAAGCAGGGACACCAGGCTGCCCAAGAATGGGAGAACTGGCCCAGGTCTTTAGAATGTAAGATATTTGATAGCACTGATTATCTTCCTTCCTTTGTATCCCAAGCACCTAACAGAGTATCTGTGTAAAGTGAGTACTTAAGAAAGAAAAGAAACAAGCATTTATTAAGGGCCCACTAGATGCTAGAGCAGCTAAATGCACTGTAGAAAGAGCAGTAGGACTGAAGTCAGAAAAATTTGTGTCCAAATCCATCCTCAGATACTTACTAGCTGGGCAAGTCACTTAACCATATTTGCCTCAGTTTCCTCATCTGTGAAATGATCTGGAGGAAAAAATGGCAAACCACCGTAGTATCTCTGCCAAGAAAACCCCAAATGGAGTTGTACAGAGTCAAACATAACTGAAACAACTGAACAACAACGACTATGTGCTAAGTACTAACAAATATTATCTTATTTGATCTTCACAACAACCCAGGGAAGAAGATGCTATTATTATCCCCATTTTACAGATGAGGAAACTGAGATAGAGGTTAAGTGACTTTCCCAGGGTCACACAGCTAGTTAGGGTCTAAGGCCACACTTGACCTCAGGTCTTCCTGACTCTTGACAGCTCTCTATCCACTGAGTCACCTAGCTACCTGCTTAATAACTGCTCATTGTTTGTTTACTTGATGGAAGATAAAATATGCTGCATGAAACTATCTGCATAAGCCTGTCTGTTCCCTACTTATATTTTCATCAAGGATCTCCTGGATGCATGCATACATCACTCTCATCATGATTCCATAGAGTAGAGAAAGAGAACGTGGGGTCACCAATGGCTGGGGTTTTCTCGGTACTTTTATTTATTTATTTTTCTGTTAGTAGTAGCCACCCTAATTATGTCCATACTTTTGGAATCTTCTCTTTTGGAGAAATCTTAAAAACCAATCCCTCAAGTACTCTCACAATTGTGTCCCTTTTGTCACCAATGACTTCACTATGTATTTGGTATCTTCAGTCACTTCTGCTGGCCTCATCATCTTAAGAATAATGGTTTCTTTCTTTTATTTATTTAATATTTTTAGTTTTCAGCATTAATTTTCACAAGAGTTTGAATTACAAATTTTCTCCCCATTTCTACCCTCTGCCCAACTCCAAGATGGCATATATTCTGAATGCCCCATTCCCCAGTCAGCCCTCCATTCTGTCACCCCACTCCCCCCCATCCCTTTTTCTCTTACTTTCTTGTAAGGCAAGATAGATGTTTATGCCCAATTGCCTGTATATCTTATTTCCTAGTTGCATTCAAAAACTTTTTTTAACAACTTCTTTTAAAACTTTGAGTTCCAAATTCTCTCCCCTCTTCCCTCCCCACCCACCCTCTCTAAGAAGGCAAGCAATTCAACATAGACTACATGTGTATCATTATGCAAAACCCTTCCACAATACTCATGTTGTGGAAGACTAACTATATTTTGCTCCTTCCTATCCTAACCCTTTTATTCAATTTTCTCCCTTGAACCTGTCCCTTTTCAAAAGTGTTTGCTTTTGATTATCTCCTGCCCCTATCTGCCCCCTTTCTATTATCCCCCCCCCTTTTTGATCTCCTTCCTCCTTCTTTCCTGTGGGGTAAGATACCCAGTTATTCCCTCCTCAGGTCAAATCTGATGAGAGCAAGATTCACTCATTCCCCCTCACCTGCCCCCTCTTCCCTCCCAAAAGAACTGTTTTTTCTTGTCACTTTTATGTGAAATGATTTACCCCATTCTATCTCTCCTTTTCTCCTTCTCTCAATATATTCCTCTCTCATCCCTTAATTTTATTTCACTATATATATCCCTTCAGCTACCCTAATACTGAGGTCTCATGAATTACACACATCATCTTTCCATGCAGGAATGTAACCAAAACAGTTCAACTTTTTAGTAAGTCCCTTATGATTTCTCTTTCTTGTTTACCTTTTCATGCTTCTCCTGATTCTTGTGTTTGAAAGTCACATTTTCTATTCAGCTCTGGTCTTTTCACTGAGAAAGCTTGAAAGTCCTTTATTTTATTGAAAATCCA
>JAQQSZ010007273.1:0-13357 GCA_028646595.1 Phalanger gymnotis | reverse complement strand
AGGGAGAGAAAATTTGGAAGCCAAAAACTTGTGGAACTGAGTGTTGTAAATTAAAAATACAAAATAAATTTATAATTAAAAAAAAAAGCTTTCCCAGGGAAGTAGCATTTCTGAGATAGGATCAAAGATGATAGAGCAGGGACTGTATCTTGCCTTTTTTTGTTTCCCCAGTGCCTGGCATGTGGTAGGCACTTAGTAAATGTTTATTAACTGAAAGAACCTTAGAGATCATCTATCCCTTCCCCCCCCCATTCCATTTTACAGATGAGGAAACTGAAGCCCAGAAAAATAAAGCAATTCATCCAAGGCTGTATTGTGGTAGAGTATTTTCAGAATGTCCTAAAGTTTGGATATCATGCAATTCCACTTGAGAAGTCAGACCTCAAAACAAGTTATTTTTTTAAAAAAATAAGTATTGTTAATTGATTGATTCATTCATTCAGTAAATATTCATTGTGTACAATGCTAAAGGTATGAGGACATAACCCAGCTTTGAGCCCTGGGCAACTCAGCCTTCTGGGCCCCAGGGTCTTCATCTGAAAATTGAGGAAGTTGGATAGTTGCTCTCTAAGGTCCATTGTAGCAAAATTCTGTCATTCAGTTTAATTCAACATAGACTCTGCTTTCAAGGAGTTTACAATCTAAGAGATCCGTTATACAAATAACAATGATGCAAAGGAGAGGGAAACAAGTGAAAAGATGTCCAGACAAAGAGACTGCTTGTTTAGCTGAGTTTCACTTACTGAGCAAGTCTAAGAAAGTCCTATCCCTTTCTACCCTAGAGGCAAAATTGCGGGTCTTTGTGATGTATATAATGCAGAGTCTTAGAGTCTGAGAGTATTTGCTAGAAAGGAACCTTAGAGGTCAATTAGTCCAACGACCTTTATTTTTCAGATGGTGAAACTGAGGTTCAGGCCGCTAGGTGGCGCAGTGGATAGAGTGCTTGGAAGCCTCATCTTCCAGAGTTCCAACCTGGTCTCTGACATTTACGAGCTGTGTGGCGCTGCGCGAGTCACTTCTTCATCCTGTTTGCCTCAGTTTCCTCATCTGTAAAATAAGCTGGAGAAGGAAATGGCAAACCACTCCAGTATCTCTGCCAAGAAAACCTTAAATGGGGTCATGAAGAGTTGGGTGGGACTGACCAATAATAACTAAACTGAGAGTCACACAGCTAGTAAGTGCCCAAGGCAGGATTCAAACACCAGTCTTCCAGATTCCCAGTCCAGTGATCTATCCGCTGTACTAACCAGCTGCCTCAAGTGCCTTATTAGAAACAGACAAGGCGAGAAGTATTGAGAAATGGTCAATGAGAAAAACCCAAGGATTTTTACTTCTATTTCAGCAAATCACAGCTTCTTCTATTGCTAGCAAACTATAGCATCTTCTTAGGCCACTCGTCAGAGCAACATCCCATGAAGCAGCTCTCTGGAGATGTAATGAAATAAAAATGCCATCTGGGTACAAAACGGAGGATCTTGACCGTATCATATGCATCTTCTATATCATGTAGGGACAGGAGAAATTAAATTGGTATTTATTCCACCAGCATGCATTTGAAGCAGAACAGGTAGATAAGTGTTCATTGTATTAGAATCTGTTGGGAATACGCATAGATTTTTTTTTTGTCTGTCATGTAGAAGTATTAAGCTACTACAGGGAAAAATGACCAAGCCTAAAATAACACACCTAGGGCCTACCTTGGATTTAAGAATAACAACTCTTGTATATATTGTGTATTACATGCACTAATCAGTCGTGTACATTTTATTGTTTGATGTTTTAAATTGTCTTTGAAGTAGTTAGGGAAAGTACTGTTACTCTGTTTAGAGAAGGGGAAACTGAGGCTGAGAGGTCAAAAGACACCATCAGAGCCTTTGAGTTCTCTTCAATTCTGTTCTGTCTTCAGGGATAGCTCCCTGCATTACACCGAAGTTGCCTTTCTGCCACATTTATTTGGGGTTTATGTCTTGGAACACAGTCACCCAGCTTGTTCCAACAAAGCTATAGCTAAGGCTGAGAGCAATGAGGATTTTGTCTCCAGGCAGGAATATGCTAGGGAGAGCTGATTGTTAAATTTTCTCAGTGAGCATTTGCACCTGGGAAATCTGCAAAAGCAAAAAAGAGATTGATTTGGATTTTGTTGATAGTCTAGAATTAAGAAAGAGATGGAGAAAATGTCAATAATACAGATGAAACTTTAAAATATGTAATTTCCTTCCCCCTCCCTCAACCAATGTTTAGACATTTATCATCACATCTCTGCTCCAGGGCACTAGAATCTAGAGAATGCTGACATCTTTTTGCACCCCGCTCCCTGTTTTTTTAAACAATAATAGAAACAGCTGAGCCGAGCACCATAGGCAGCATGGTTTACTTGAAAGAACACTAGATTTGGAGTCAGAAAACTAGGGTTTGAATTCCAGCTCTGACATTTACAACTAGGTGACCATGAGGAAAGTCACTTAATCTCTCTGGGGTTTCAGTTTCCTCATTTGTAAAATAAGGGACTTGGACCAGATGACTTTTAAGGAAAGGGCTTTGAGGTTCCTTCCAGATCTTAATTCTCTGACCTAGCTGGTAAGAATTATTACTTAAAGCAGGAAGTCGCCAGGTGGCAGGCTTTGTCTCCTGGTGGCTATACCCCGGCTGAGCTCCTTCCTAACCTGGACCTCCCCTGCTTCTGCTACCACCATCAATGGCCTTCCCAGCAGAAACCTTGCAGTGTCATGGCTTCTTCCACAGGACCATCACCTCTACTTAACTGAACTTGCCTTAAGAAGGTAGGGATATGTTTCACACCGTTTGCCTAGGAACCAAAATTACAAGTTACAGCTCTGGGTAAGGTGGCACAGAAAATAGAGCTCTAGACCAGTAGTCGGGAAGTTGTTGTTCAGTCATGACCCCATTTGGGTTGGTTTTTTTTTTTTTGGCAAAGATACTGGTTTACCATTTTCTTCTCTGGCTCATTTTACAGATGAGGAAACTGAGGCAAACCAGATTAAGTAACTTGCCCAGGGTCACACAACCGATAAATGTCTGTGGCCGGATTTGAACCTGGAAGATGTTTTCTTGATTCCAGACCCTACACTCTATCCACTGCAACACCTACCTGCCCCAGAGTCAGGAAGACCTGAGTTCAAATCCTATCTCTGACAATCACTAACTCTTGTGACTAGGAGCAAATCATTCAACCTCTATCACTCTCACTCTGCCTATTTAAGGAAAATGGGGATAATAACAGCACCTATCTTACAGGTTTGTTATAAGAATCAAATGAGATACTATATGTAAAGCACTTTGTGAATAAACAAAATTGGAGAAGACACAAGAACTAAGTAAAGTTAAACACTTTTCTCCAGCCCTCCCAACCCTACTACTTTCTGGTTAAAACAAATCAGAGAAGTGGGAAGGAAGGAAAAGGAGGGAGGAATTGACAAGTATCAATAATTTAAAAATTTTAATGCCAGTTTCCTATTTGTCGGAAATCAAATCACTCCAGCCAAAAGCACCTCCCAGGGTTTCAATCTGCTCATCCGTAAAAAGTGTGTCGAACTAGATATAGCCTTTCCAACTTTAATAGCTATGATACAATGGGTGTCTATATATTTTCAAAACCTGTGATTATTTACACAAATTTCCTTTAAAATAATACCTGCCACATTATGAAGTATAAAGGTCAGAAGATAGTCTCACAGGTTAAGAATCAATGAAACAAAATTATATACTCTCTTACTTGCTGAAACAATGAACTGGGTCAAGGAACCTATCTCTAGGTTCTATGAAGTGAAGACTTGAGCAAGGCTGGGATGCCCCGCCGCCCCCTCCACCTGGACTCTTGAGCACAGCCCACCTCCACCCAATTCTAAATGCTAATGTGGTTCAGAAACAAAGGCATCAGCCATCAAGAGATCTAGGGTTGGAACCTATTCAAAATGAGGATAACTTGATTTGAAATTTCCCAATAGCACCTGGTCTGCATTGAAAAATGGCAGCCTCTAGTCTGTGACACTGCAGAAGCCACTTCCTTAAGGACATTTAACAGAAGAGCAAGCTAAAGGGAGGAAGAAGTGACCATAACCTTGTGCACACCCTGGATGCAAGATCCAAGGAAACTCATGCCTTTAGGAGAATTTTTTTTTCTAGCTTTATCCCACTTTAGAAGATTACTCAGCCTTCACAAAAAACAAGGCGCTGAAAGTGGAAAGGTTTCCTGTGATGTCAAATGTCAGCAGACTCTCCAGCGACTTACAATTTTTAATGCATGTTTCAAGTTCTGCGGAAGGATGGGGGTCACCCCTTTCCTTTGTTCCTTCATCCAGGTTCTGTACAAAGTTCTGATCGCTTCTTTTCTCCCTTTAGTTCACTATCCTGTTAAGCTTCCTTCTTAGGGAAGTGACTTCTACAGAATGGGCTAGGATGGAGTTTGCCACACCATATGCACACCATTGGAGACCAGGTGCAGTGATAGATTGCAGAGCAGATGAAGGTTGACTTTTAGTAGATTCCAACTTCTCCAGAAGGTAGAGAAGGATAGACACTGAAACTCAAGCTGTAGGTGGGAAATTTTCCTTCTATCCAACCTCAACCCCAAGTTATTATGGTACAGTCAGGGGAAATTGGAACAGCCTCTAGTGGAGACCAGAGAGGGGGCCCAAATTGGGTTCCCTAAAGAGGGCTGGTTTCAAATGACATGAAAGACAGTGAAGAATGCTTCCCCAGACACCAACAAGGGGAAAGGTTTTAGAATGATATCCACCTTAGAGCTGGAATCGAGGTCATGATGAAAGTGGGCCTGAGGGCTAGATAGGAAGGGGAACCTGGGGCCTCAAGGTCACATGTGGCCCTCTAGGTCCTCAAGTGTAGCTCTTCAACTGAATCTAAATTTCACAGAAAAATCCAATTAATAAAAGGATTTGTTCTGTAAAACTTGGACTCAGTCAAAAGGCTGTACCCAAGGACCTAGAAGGCCACATGTGACCTCAAGGTTGCAGGTTCCTCACCCTTAGTAGACTGTGCTAGATAGATACTAAAAAGCAAAAGGATGAGAAAACATACATGAAGAAATAATGAGAAAGGTGACAAGAAAAGAGGTGCTTATTGAGTGAGGGAGAAGAAACAGGAACAATGGAAACACAGATGACATAGATAGGTATACACCTATACCTATATATCATACCTATACATGTATATCTATCTGTATGGAGAGAGAGAGAGAGACAGAGAGAGACAAAGAGAAACAGAGACAGACAGAAACAGAGAGACAGAGAAACAAGAGTAGAAGGGCATAGGACAGAATGAAGAAAGGAGGAAATGAAGAAGAAAACAGTAACAATTCTAAATAAGAATAATTATAAGACTTAGCTGTGAGGAATAACTGAAAGGGTAGTGGTGAAAGGAGGGTCAATAGTCAATAAGCATTTATCGAGCACCTACTACATGCCAGGCATAATGGTAAGTTGAAGGAATACAAAGAAAAGCAAAAAGAGTCCCTGCCCTCAGGGAGCTCATGTTCTAGTGGGGGAGTGGCCAGAGTTCGCTCACAAGGAAACCCTTCTAATTTTTAAAAGCTTGAGCTATGCCATGGAGCAGGTTATTTTTGTGTGTGGGGGTGGGGCTATTGGAAAACAAAACCAATAACGTTAGGCAGGAAGGATCACAACTCCACGATAAATTGGAAATCCTGGTTGGGGACCTTCACTTCGATCTAGAGATTTGGATCATGCTGGTGCTCCATTTTGCCAGTTAGTTAAGGCCTAGTCTGCCTGATTCAGTTTTCTCATTCCCTGCTTTTTAGCAATGCCTCCCTGAACCTGGGTAACACACCCTGCCACTCCTCCAACATAACCAAAGACAAGGCAATGTACTAGAGATTAAAAAATCAAAAGATTTTTAAGGGACAGCTTTGACAACAAAAACATGGACGTGTTTTTCCTCCAGAATAACGTCTTGACTAAATCCACAATCCACCACCCCCTGGGAATATATCCATTCACATCTTTCATTTAATTTAAGAATAGAATACTATTATCCACGGCATTTGATAAAAGGGATCATAAAGAAAGCTACACCAGTATTAATTTATCTCTGACAAGTACCTCACTTGAGTAAACATGGCACCACACTTCAGCAGTATTTGGGTTTCAAATCAAATTGCATCTTTCTCCAAGACAGAAGAACTAACGTGTTAGAAAGGCTTCATTTGAAATGCCTGGTGCATTTTGCATTGTGTCTGCTTTTCTGTTTTTCATTTGAAAGTTGCCAATGGTACAGTGTTTTCTTTGACACAGTCTGCACCAAGCTATCAAAAACTGCCAGCTTCCAAATACTGACTGTAGATTCTCTTCCAAACTGTTACTTTTAAAATTATTTTGTTGATGGTTTAAGACAAATCTGGGCCACTCTATCAGTGGAGGGTTGTAGGATCCTTAGTTTGGTGGCTTTTACAATACATTTTTTGTACTTCTAGAAGGTGGAGAAGGGACTGCTGGGCCTATTACCGCTGAAAAATGCCTAGTGCAAGGGTGGGGAACTTGTAGCCTCGAAACTACATGTGGCCTTCTAGGTCCTTGGGTGCAGCCTTTTGACTGAGTCCAAGTTTTATAGAACAAATCCTTTTATTAAGGGGATTTGTTCTGTGAAGTTTGGACTCAGTCAAAGAGCTGTGCTTTAGGATCTAGAGGGCCACATGTGGCCTTGAGGCCATAAATTCCCCACCTCTGGCCTAGAGGCCTGACATCTTGATGCCAGTGTCAGTGTGGGGTGGGGGAGTGAGCCCAAAGGAGGTGCTTCAGTGAGTGAATGAATGAATGAAAAAAAGAACATTTATTAGAAGCCCCGAGGCACTCATGTACAGATTCAGGAAAGAAAAAACAGTAAGAATTATCCCTCCCCTAAAGAAGCTCATAGGTAAGGGGCAACTTGGTGGCTCAGTGGATTGAGCACTGTGCATGGAGTCAGGAAGTTCTGAGTTTAAGTCTCACTATCTGCGTGACCCTGGATGAGTCACTTAACTTCAGTTTACCTCTATTTCCTCAACGATAAAAAAAAATGGGGATCATAAAATCACCTGCCTCCCAGGATTGTTGTGAAAATCAAATGAGATATTTGCACTTAACAGTGCCTAGCACATAGCAGGTGCTTAAAGAATACTTGTTTCCTTTCTTTATAGCCTATTTCAAATAAGGAGTTGAATTTTGAAGGGCTCTGCCACTTAAACTAAATTCTATGCACCCTTAGTCAACTAGCTTAACTTAGTTTCTTCATCTGAAAAATGAAGGTGTTGGACAATGCGACCCCTAAGCTCCAGCTCTAAAGCTACGATCCTAAGACCTAAGTCATAGATAGGTATGAGGAAGGAAAGAGGCAAGCTATTGCACATATGGAAAAAAATGTGACAATGAGGAGGGAAGGTAAATATAGAGAACAGTAAGTAGGTTAGTGTGACCTGAATTGAGGGATTGGGCTATCAAGTATTGGGAAATATAGAATCTTAGAATATCAAACTGGTTTAAGACCTTCTGGCCCAAGAACAGGATTCCAAGAACAGGCGACAGACACTGACTAGCTGTGTGACCCTGGGCAAGTCACTTGGCCCTGCTTGCCTTAGTTTCCTCATCTGTAAAATAAGCTGAAGAAGGAAATGGCAGAACCACTCTAGTATCTTTGCCAAGAAAACCCCAGATGGGGTCACAGAGTCAGAAACAACCAAACAACAACTTCCTGACTACAGATTCAGCACTCCATTTTCTGCGCCAATGTTTCTATGAAATGAATGAACGAAGACAACAAAATGATCTCTACCTACCTCTGTGTTTGCATTAGGCCATACCCCAACTTTGTAGCCAATAGTGGGGGTCAGAAGCTCCCTGGACCAAAGTAAAAATACAGTAAAGCCCAGAATCCTTAAGATATATTTTTAATTATGTAGCTGTTGAGAATCAGTGAATAAAGAGTTGGTCTCAGAGTCAGGAAGACAGGTTTAAATCACACCTCTGACACACATTGGTTGTGTGACCCTGGGCGAGTCATCTAACTTCTCAGCGCTTTAGGTAACTTCAAGAGTACAATTTGCAGAAAATGTGCCAACTTTCATCGGTACAAGGCATTTCCTCCCCTGGCAGTTGCAGATCCAATTTATATCTCTTTCCCTTATGTAGCTGTTGGAAGAAGTGATCCTGGGTGATGCTACTCTGGTTGGCAAATTCCCTTTCAAGAAAACTTGAGTTTATTTGCTGCTAGAGAAATATAGGAATTGAATTCTGTAGGCTAAGAAGAAGCAGTTTGTATCCCTTGGCTATTGTATCCATTCATGTCAGTGATTTTGATCAATGTCTTTATCCTGGAGTCCATCCTCTTGTAGGAAAATTGTATTCAATGCCATATGTAGATTGTGTAATTGGAAGGACACATTAATACCTCATCATGACTGAGATTTTGTCCTATGATTATATTAACTGAGCTGGGGTGAGGAAAACAAATCTCTCCCCAACCCCCACACCCCCATCCCTATATCTTCCATGGCCATCGTTGCTAGTTTAGGTGCTGGCAGATGTTTACTAAGAACCTAAGGCTAATATCACGAGAGGCATTGTCCAACACCAGGAAAATGATAATTCTGCTGTGCTTTTCCTAGTGAGACCATGCCTAGAGTGCAGTGTTCAATTCTAGGTGCCATATTATAGAAAGTCATTAATAAGCTGGACAACATGTAGAGGAGGTTGAACAAGATGGTAAAAGGCCCCGAGCTTATACTTTATAAGGATTAGTCTAAAGATGTTTATTATAGAGAAGAGAACACTGGAGTGGGGGGCGGGTATGATAGCTATGTTCAAGCATTTTAAGGGCTGTCAGATGGGAAGGCCCAAGTGAAATCTAGCCTCAGACATTTATTAGCTGTGTGAGCCAAAGCAGGTGCTATAGTGAATGAATGAATGAATGGATGGATGGATGAATGAATAGATGGATGAAGGAATGCTTACTAGAAACTCCAAAACACCGATGGACAGATCTGGGAAACAAGAAAACAGTAAGAGTTATTTGCCCTCCCTTAAAGAAGCTCATAGGCAGGAAGCAGCTTGGTGGTTCTATGGATGGAGCATGATCCTGGAGTCAGGAAATTCTGAGTTTAAGCTTTACCTCAGATTCTTAATATCTATGTGACTGTGGGCAAATTACTTAATCTCTGTATGCCTCAGTTTCTGTAAAATGTGGATAATAATAGCGTCCATCTCCTAGGGTTGTGTCGAGTATACAATGAAGTAATATTATAAAGCTCTCTGCAAATCTTAAAATGCTAATTATTATCATTAGGAGAGCTTGAACTTGTCTTACTTGGTTCTAAAGGATAGAAAAAAGAAGTGGATGGAAATTGCAGAGGAAAAACTTCTTGACAATTAGAACTTTTCTAAAGTGTAATAGGCTACCTCAGGAGTTAGTGGGTTTCTCTTGTTCACTGGAAGTCTTCAGGTAGAGACAAGATAATTGTCACATATATCAGAGAGAGTTGTTTGTTTTTGGTGGAATCTGAGATCTCTTCCAACTCCAAGATCCTGTGACCTTACATTTTTATAGCCCTTGATATTCCTAATGTCTTTCCCAAGACCATCCTTTGAGGTAGAATGTGGGATTATTCCCATTTTACAGATAAGGAGACAGAAAGAAGCAGTGATTTCCTCACAATAACACAACTAATAAATATGGGGAGAAAGTTCCCAAACTGTGAATTTAAGGTTCTTGTCACTAAGCCATGCTGTTTCTCTCTGGTTATGGAGTTTTGTGGTTTGTTGTTTACTCTTTTCAGTTCTCTGACTTTCTGATTCCATTTGGGGCTTTCTTGGCAAAGTTATTGGAGTGTTTTGCCATTTCCTTCTCCGGCTCATTTTACAGTTGCAGAAATTGAGGCAACCAGGGTTAAGTGACTTGCTCAGGGCCACATAGCTAGCTAGCATCTGAGGCCAGATTTGAACTCAGAAAGATATGTCTTTCTGATTCCTAGCCCAGTACTCAATCTACTGCACCACCTAGCTGCCTGGATGGAGTTTGACCAAGGTCCAGAGTCAGATTAAAGCTTTAAAATTTTCCATGACTTCACCTCAGTTTAATCTTAATTCATATCTGAAACCAACTAGATATGGTAGGCTAACAATGTAGATCTGGCAGAGAAGACATCATGCCACTTCTGATGGTGGCAGAATTAGACAATTCTGATGCCTTCTCAGTAAATACACCATTAGAAACAAGGCTTAGGATACTTTTGACTTTTCCCAGTGCTTTTTTGCATATCTATTTGCACAGACCTTCTCTGTTCCAAAAGGAAATTTGAGCTTCTTCAAACCACAAGAATCATGTCTGCTGGAAATTGCTGTCTGAGAGGAATCTAGCAACTAAAGTGCTCTAGAATTAACGGCCTGTACAATGTCTTTAACCCAGAGAGGAAATAGGATAACTTTCCTTCTGTTCTGTCTCGTTGTTTTTCCACTTTGTGGTTTACATAGGGCTTTCCTTCTCTTTCCTCCCTCACTCTCTCTCCCCATCTTCTTCCAGTTTATTTCATGAAATGGAGAAGCCTTGAAGATTACTAAATCACTTTTAGGGACACACAGAATCTTCTGGAAATTAGGCAAACTCTTTATCTGCAAAGGAGGGCATACTGGCAGAGTCCCTAGATGATTCTCTGGACCTCACATCCATTTGGCACGTGTGTGTGTGTGTGTGTGTGCACGTGTGTGTATTTTTTCCCTCAATTACACTGTCTTACTAATAAAGCTCAATTACCACTAATTGGTAAAACTATACTGATGCCTAGTTATTTGTGCTGATGGCTCAGTCCCAGATGTAGAAGTGTTGCTGATCTTCCTGCCCTCTCTTTGTCTCTTGGACTTGTAGCCTAATTAATATTCATCATATTTAAGGAGGCCCAATGTGTTGTTTTAGTTTGTAAGTTGTATACTTAACACCCATCAAAAGCAATCATTCAGCAAACCCTGCACCTGTACCCGACATTAGAGAAAAATTATAGGATTAAAAATCTATTGCTGAAGCTTTTATGCAAAGCAGGAAGTGGAAGCACAAACATCGTTCCATTCTTGTAGTGATCAGTTCCTACACACACACACACACACACACACACACACACACACAAACACACACACACACATACACACACACTCACCCGCACAGAGTAAAGAATACATTCTTTCTAGAATGCCTTGAAAGAAAACCTAATGTTCTTTTAAGGCCCATTTCAAGTGACACCTTTTTCGTGAAAATTTTCTTGATCACCCCAGGTAGATGTAATCTCTTCTCTGGATACCAATAGTTTTTTATTAGCATTTTTTTCTCAGTAGATTCTTTTTTATTTATATTTTATTATTTATTTAATATTTTTAGTTTTCAGCATTGATTTCCACAATATTTTGAATTACAAATTTTCTCCCCATTTCTACCCTCCCTCCCACTCCAAGATGGCATATATTCTGATTGCCCTGTTCCCCAGACAGCCCTCCCCTTTTTCACCCCACTCCCCACCCCCATCCTCTTTTCCCTTACTTTCTTGTAGGGCAGGATAGATTTCTATGCCCCATTCCCTATATATCTTGTTTCCCAGCTGCATGCAAAAAAACAACTTTTTAAAAATTTTTTAAGAATCTGCTTTTAAAACTTTGAGTTCCAAATTCTCTCCCCTTTTCCCTTCCTACCCACCCTTCCTAGGAAGGCAAGCAATTCAGCATAGATCACCCATGTAACAATGTAAAACACTTCCACAATGCTCATGTTGTGAAAGGCTAACTATATTTTCTTCTATCCTATCCTGTTACCCTTTATTCAGTTTTCTCCCTTGACCCTGTCCCTTTTTGAAAGTGTTTGCTTTTGATTACCTCCTATCTGCCCACCCTTCTATCATCCCCCCTTTTTTATTCCATTCCCCTTACTTTCCTGTGGAATAAGATATGCAATTGAGTGTGTATGTTATTCCCTCCTCAAGTTGAATCCAATGACAGTAAGATTCACCCATTCCCCCTCAGCTGCCCCAACTTCCCTTCTAGTAGAACTGCTTTTTCTTGCCACTTTTATGTGACATAATTTAACCCATTCTATATCTCCCTTTCTCCCTCTCTCAATATACTCCTCTCTCATCCATTAATTTGATTTTATTTTTTTAGATATCATCCCTTCATATTCAATTCACCTGTGCCCTCTGTCTATATATGTATGCATGTATGTATGTATGTATGTATGTATATTCCCTTTAGCTACCCTAATACTGAGGTCTCGTGAATTACACACATCATCTTTCCATGTAGGAATGTAAACAAAACAGTTCAACTTTAGTAAGTGCCTTATAATTTCTCTTTCTTGTTTACCTTTTCATGCTTCTCTTGATTCTTGCGTTTGAAAGTCAAATTTTCTATTCAATTCTGGTCTTTTCATTGAGAAAGCTTGAAAGTCCTCTATTTTATTGAAAATCCATATTTTGTCTTGAAGCATGCTACTCAGTTTTGCTGGGTGGTGATTCTTGGTTTTAATCCTAGCTCCATTGACCTCCGGGATATCGTATTCCAAGCCCTTTGATCCCTTAATGTAGAAGCTGTTAGATCTTGGGTTATCCTGATTGTGTTTCCACAATACTCAAATTGTTTCTTTCTGGCTGCTTGCAGTATTTTCTCCCTGATCTGGGAGCTCTGGAATTTGGCAACAATATTTTTAGGAGTTTTCTTTTTGGGATCTATTTGAGGAGGTGATCTGCCCAGTCAGCCCTCCCTTCTGTCACCCCACTACCCTCCCATCTCCTTTTCCCTTCCTTTCTTGTAGGGCAAGATAAATTTCTATGCCCCATTGCCTGTGTATTTTATTTTCTTGTTGCCTGCAAAAACTTTTTTGTTTTTGTTTTTGAACATCTATTTTTTAAAACTTTGAGTTCCAAATTCTCTCCCCTCTTCCCTTCCCACCCACCTCCCTAAGAAGTCCAGCAATTCAACATGGGCCACATGAGTATCATTAGGTATAACCCTTCTACAATACTCATATTGTAAAAGACTAGCTATATTTTCCTTCTTCCTAACCTATCCCCCTTTACTGAATTTTCTCCCTTGACCCTGTCCCTTTTTGAAAGTGTTTGTTTTTGATTACCTCCATCCCCATCTGCCCTCCCTTCTATCATCCCCCCTTTTTATCTTCTTCCTCCTTCTTTCCTGTGGGGTAAGATACCCAACTGAGTATGTATGGTATTCCCTCTTCAGGTCAAATCTGATGAGGGCAAGATTCACTCATTCCCCCTCACCTACCTTATCTTCTCTTCCTATAGAACTGCTTTTTCTTGCCACTTATATGTGAGATAATTTACCCCATTCTATCTATC
>JAQQSZ010007272.1:0-13357 GCA_028646595.1 Phalanger gymnotis | reverse complement strand
GAATATTGTGGAAGGGTTATCCATAATGATACGCATATGGCCCATGTTGAATTGCTTGACTTCTTAGGGAAGGTGGGTGGGAAGGGAAGAGGGGAGAGCATTTGGAACTCAAAGTTTTAAAAACAGATGTTCAAAAACAAAAAAAAAGTTTTTACATGCAACTAGAAAATAAGATACACAGGCAATGGAGTGTAGAAATTTATCTTGCCCTACAAGAAAGGAAGGGAAAAGGGGATGGGAGGGGAGTGGGGAACAGGGCAACCAGAATATACGCCATCTTGGAGTGGGGGGGTAGAAATGGAGAGAAAATTTATAATTCAAACTCTTGTGAAAATCAACACTGAAAACCAAATATATTAAATAAAAAAAGAAAACAAAAGAAAGGAATGTTGTTGAGAAGATTCCTTTTTAATAAAAATAGCCTCTTGGGACATTTCATGCTGTGAGATTCTATGATTTTTAGAATTATCAGAGATGTCCCAAAGTGAAATGACTGTTTCATGTGTGATGACAAAAGGTAATAAGGTAAGACATTAATATAAGCAATCAGACAGAAGTCAAGTTACACAGAATCATATAGAATTTTAAATTGGAAGAGATCTCACTGAGCATTTCTCCCAAGCCATACTTGAAAGGAATCCCTCCATCACATATTCAACCCATAGTCATCCACCCTTTGCCTAATGAACTACATAGAGGTAGACCCCCCAAATTCTCAAGGTGTCTCATTCTACTCTTGGGCAGTTCTAACTGTTCAGAAATCTTTACTGCCATCACACTGTCTCTGCAACTTCCTTTGCATTGTTCCTGGTTCTGTCCTATGGGCCAAACGGAATTAGTTTAGTCCCTTCTTCCTAGGATGGCTCTTCAGACACTTAAAAACAGCTATAACCTACTTCCTGAATCTTCTCTGCTTCAGGATAAAACTCCCCAGAAGCCTTAAAGCGATGGACTCAACATACTTCATCATCCCGATTGCTCTCCCCAAGATATTCTTCAGTTGAACAATATCCATTCTAAAGTGTGGCATCAACAAGAAGAGAAGAAGAATCACAAAGCCCTAGAAAACTTTGCTAAGTCTTTGGATGCTTACAGCTTAAATTTAAGTAGATACTGCCACAAGTAGTTCATTTCTCCATTAGTATTGCCAGGCCCTTATATTTGTCAGAGCAGACCTGGAAACAATATACCTTGACTGGATCTGAGTAGTCCTCAATCTCATCTTATGCAAGAGTAATTTTCTAATCCCCAACAGCCTTTTCCTTTTTCCTCCCCAATGCCTTCCCTTTGAGATTACTTTCCATCCACACCTTATATGTACATACTTGCTCCAATATCATCTTCATCACTAGAATGTAAACTTCTCAAGAGCAGAGCTCTTGTTTTTGTCTTTCTTCATTACTTGGTACAATGCCTGGGGAAGGGGAAGTTGACTGATTGACAAAGGTTGAGTATCTTACTTCTCAACTTTAGGCCAATTGACCTCAGCTACTCATTGTAATGGATGCAAAGGGTCCATGAATACTCTTAGGTTCACTCTTAGAGCTATCAGATGTGAAAATGGAAATTTTCTGTTATCTTTCAGAATCATAAAGAACAAGGATGGGAATCAGGAGAACTGTTTTAAGGAAGCTTCTCCCCTTGCTTCTTGAGCATAAACTTGCTGTCTGGAGAGAATGTCAGAAAGGCAGAGTATGCCCCCTTTCTCTCCTTGTTAAAAAGATATTGCTAAGCAATGGCCCTGACTGCAATCAGAATGTTTAATGAAAGGTGATTATATAGGCAAAATTGAGTTAGTGACTACTGTTCAATGTGGGCGGTTTCTAAAGGTCATAGAAAAAGGAATTGGGGATCAGGCCCTATGGTCAAGTAAGACCCCTTTTCATACCAAATACTAACTTAAATCTTGATTTTTCCCATTGTCTCCTTTGCTCCTTTCATTTTTCTTTCATTGAAAAGTACCTCTATCAACATGCAAAGAACATTTTATTTGCTCTGCAAACCACTCCCCTTTAAATCATAATATTTTGCAAGGCCTAAGCTAACTATATACAATCGTACTTTGTTTTCCTTTGTTGTATGCATTCTTTGTTTTGTACTGTAATAATTAAAAGAATGAAGAAAAGAGAATTTTCTAACCATAAGAAATGTAATTAGTGGGATATATTGCACATATACACATATATAGCTTTGTGTCATTGTGGCTCATTTCCTTAATCCTCCTATAAACCATCATGTCATTCTCTCAACCATCTACTTGTGTGCACGATAGAGCCTCTGATTGTTATAGCTAGATAAACGTCTGTGAACTTTAAGCCATCTCTCATCATTGACCCACAGTAAGTGTTCCTTAAACGAGTCCCTTGGAATCTTCTTCCTGGCTTCCCTAACTGCATGTGGAGACCAGTTAGGACAATTCTGTGACCTTGGGTAAGTTACATAACTGCTCTTAACATTAGTTTTCTCATCTACAAATTAAGTTTTGTATTTAATACTTCTTCTTGTTCAGTCATTCAGTGCTGTTCAATTCCTCATAACCCTGTGAACTATAGAACATTAATACTGTCCGTGGGGTTTTCTTTGCAAATATTACTGGAATGGTTTGCCATTTCCTTCTCCAGTAGATTAAGGCAAACAGAAGCTAAGTGACTCGCCCAGGGTCACATGGCTAATAAGTGTCTGAGGCTGAATTTGAACTGAGGTTTTCATGACTCTAGGCCTTGTACTCTTTTCTCTGAGCCTCCTAGGTGCCTACTGATACTTATCAGTTTCCTTTTAATTCTTACATCTGTAACAGCATCCCATTCTGCCTACAGATGCAATGGATCTAACATGACCCTACTCCAGAACTCCTCCACGGCTCAGCAGCTCTATAACCTAGAACCGGGTACATTTAATTTCTATACAAGGGACAAAAGTGTCATTCAAATATTCAGGAATAAATTTGTATGGACAACACAGCTTTTCTAATCACTCCTTCCTGATAGATCAATATCACAGTGCTAGCAGAGACTCAGTGTGCCATATTTGTAGGTGTAATAACTAGCAAGCTTCTATACCCGCTTATTGGTTTATAAAGGCAGACACTGTCATTGTCCATTTATAGGCAAAATCACTCTTGTGGTCATTCCAGTTAACTTGTGATCTGCACTTCCGTGACAACCAAATATTCAACAGTGACGCCATAACAGATAAGGTCTTGCTGCTCCAGAGAGGACCTAAGATTTCACCGCTGTGATATTTGTGCATCCATGTAGATCTCAACCCCCTGCACCCCATAACTTAGTAAAAGATCATTGAGAGTTTTATGGATGAAAAATTCACCACACTATGGTCTTATGCTTCCCAAAATTTAGCTAGACTTGTATTCATATGACACATAAATCTATCTATCTATCTATCTATCTATCTATCTATCTATCTATCTATCTATCTATCTACCTATCTATATCCACCTATTTATAGTTTATCACCTTGCCTATAAGTGAATATGTCATACAGGAAAATAGACTTCAAAGGAGCCCACCTCATTTGAATGAGAGCTGATATAGAAGTCTAGAATTTGCAATGTATACCAGGATATAAAATGGGACTAGGTCAAGGCAGGTTCACTAGTGGCAAAAATAATAAGCGTTGTTAGGAAACTTGGGGAGAGCTCCAGGGGCCAATATGATGTAGAATTCCTCTTAAGTTGATATCAAGGATCAACAAATTTCAAATTAATACCATTAGATACTTATTCTTCCCTTCATAGTCCAGATCTTTTGCTCACATTCACTAATACTGCCAAATATCAAAGACTTTCATGCCTTTGTGACATTGAATTTCTCACATGTTGGGGGAACTTGAAGCTAGTCATTTCCTTAAGTTTTATTATTTCTCTGAATATATTCTTCTTTCTTATTCAGGGATGACATTTCATATTTTTCATAAGTCAAAAACATTTGGAAAAGAATTCATCTAAAGAAAGTCACCCAGTTAGGCATGACACTCTCTTCTTGAAATTCACAGTCCTCTCTTCCCTTCTCCTCTTTTTTACTGCCTAAGAGATTTTTTTTTCAATACAAAGAACAGGTGATTTATTTTTGGAATATTTCTAATAAATTAAATATTTCTTTATTCAGGGTGATTCAATTTCGAATATGCTTAAATATCATCCTTTTCAGACTTTATTATTATAAATGTTTTATTAAAAGCTTACAATAAAAAAGGACGCTAAATTTTTTATGGGGAAAATGTAACTAGTTATTCACTTAAGCATGAGATGCTCTCAGGGGAGTTCTGACTTTTTGGTATTTACAAATTATTCATCATTACAGTGCTGTCAATTTGAAACAGGGAGAATAGAACAATGATATCTTACTACTTCGATATCACTTTCAATTTCTGCAGTTGGGTCGCAATGAGGTTCATGGCACATATGAGGGAATGGGTATAAGTATATATGTGACCTGGAGAGTAAGTAGTAAGTAATAACAGTAGTATAGTAATACAGTGCTAACAGTAGTAAGGAGCACAGACTAACTTATGAGTTTCCAGGGACTCTGGATGGCAGGAGTCATAGCTCCTACTTCACAGGATTTTTGTGAGGATCCAATGAGAAAATATACACAAAGTGCTTTTTCAAAACTTAAAGCACTGTATACACACACATATGCATACATACATATATACACATATGTGTGTATATTTATATATAATTATATATATATATAATAAAATATATAAGGTGGCTGTATTTATTGTAGTGTTGTTTGGCTATCATTATTTATTATTATTATCATTGCATTTTGCTTGAAAAAATCTCAAATGAAGAAGAACTCACTTTCTCTTGAGGTGCCTGTTTACTTCCAGATGACTCTAATTATTAGGAAATGTTTCTTTGTTAGGGAGCAGGGGGTAAGATTCCACTTACTCCTCCACACAGATATCTTTGTTGATGTAGTCACACACACTGAGATTTTAATGGATAAACAGGTTGTGTCCATGCTCTGGCCTCTTTATCATTTATTAATCACTTCTTTGATTGAGTTGAGAAAAGAACAACATAACCAGCTGAGAGAACATTCGTCATTCCACTGGAGACTTTCAATTGCTAAGGACTGAGGAACTGTAGAGGGTCCAGACTAAGGATTTTTTTTTCAGGGAAGACACCTGGAGGGGGAAGGAAAGGATTGGATTTAACCTCCTATGACACTGATTCAAGGCTTTTCACCAATCTGGTTGCCCTTCTGAGAATAATCCAGCTCTTCTATACCTCTTTTAAACTGTAGACAGTTGTACATTGCTCTACTGTGAAGGTTTGTTAAAGTAGAGGACCTCTGGGATATTTTTCAACTGTGAGATTTATTCTGTAACTGGTCCTGATGGAGGTTATGAGTAGCTTGCTTAAACAACTACAAGAAGTACAAAAGGCAGGTGTTTAACCTGTAGCATAGTGTGAACTGTGCAGCTAGGTGGCCCAGTGGATAGAGCTCTGGTTCTGGAGTTAGAAAGACTCATCTTCCTGAGTTTAAATCTGGCCTCAGACTCTTACTAGCTGTGCGACCCTGAGCAAGTCACTTAACCCTGTTTGTCCCAGTTTCCTCATTTGTAAAATGAGCTGGAGTTCCAGGAAATAGCAAAATACTCCAGCATCTTTGCCATGAAAACCCCAAATGAGGTCACCGAAAGTTGGACCCCCCTGAACAGCAACAGCTTGAATACTCCATGCAAGGGTCCGACTGCTCAGCTGAGTCGTTGTTGCTACTTTATGGGGGAATGCATTGATCTTCCTATGCCAGTGTGAGCTATTCTTTAACATCCAACCAAGCTGAGCGTGTTGGTGCATGCTCGGAATCCCTGAAATTGAGAAGACTGAAACCGATCAATTGTCTAATCTCAAGAGCTCTGCTAAGCTCATTGGGCATCGTCACTAATTGGGCATTGGTATGATGAATCTGTGGGAGCAGACATCACCGGGCCAGGTAAGGAAAGTTGGATTGACAAAGCAAGTCAAATCTTTTGGACCATTTGGCAGTGAGATCAAGCCTGTGAGTGACTACTGCACTTTCAGCCTGGGGGAGATAGGGAGACCCAGTATTGGGGGAAGGGGAAGGCAGACAGAGAGAGAGAGAGAGAGAGAGAGAGAGAGAGAGAGAGAGAGAGAGAGAGAGGAGGCAGATGCTGTCATATAACAAAAAGAGATTGAGATTTGTGGAAACAAGATTTGGAGTCAGAGGACTGAATTTCTGAATCCTGTCTCTATCAGATGTGTTACTTGTTTCCTCTATGACCTTGGGAAAGTAGGCTAGTGAAGCTGTGGTTTATATGTGTGTGTGTATAAAGTTAAGCAAGGACAATGTAGTGAAGAGCTTTAAATGTCAAACAGAGAACTTATATTTAATCCTGGAAGTAATAGGGAGCTACTGGAATGTATTTAGTGGGGGCGAGGGAGGATGTACGTGGTTAGGTCCATGCTTTAGAAAAATCACAAATGTAATAGAATTCCTTTGTGCTACCTTTCATGTGTCTGCCTTTGCCCACCTCATAAATGCAGTACATACCAGCATATGAAGTACGGAATGGAATCCCTGAGTGAGTATTAACCTGCTTATTGCACCTGTGTTGAATGCTTTAGTGTTTGGAGACTGGCTCAAGAGAGTTGTGTTGCTGAGTACTTAGGCTATAAACAGACTTAAGGCCGTTTGTGGTTTTTGTTTGTTTGTTTTTTTACTCTCTTTTTGAATATGAGAAGAGTGGGTTCTATTGCTTTTGGGAAATTGCAAAGTTCTTTCAATAACTCCAAGCTTCTTCCTGAAACAAAAGCCCATTTTTAAAATACCAATGTTCTTATGGACTTCTTGTATGGCTGTATGTGATGTTAAACTACAGTCACCAGAAAAATGAAATTGCAAATCACCCCCAAGGCAATGGAGTGGCACAGGGAGGGCATAAGCAGATTATAACACAATATAAATAAGCAATTATGGAGAAGTAGGATAGTAAATATACCACTGATAATGTTGTGTCATCAAGAGAACTTGATGAAGGTCCTCGATATATTGGGTGGATCTTCCGTTTTAAGTTTATAGGAAGACATTGACAAGAGTAGTACAAGATGGACAGTTGTCTTATTAGTCTATGCATTTAAAAGAATACACATTTCAAAGATATCACAAATGCATTTGAGGACTTTGAATACCCAATTTTATTACTCCTGGAATGGAGATAGTCTTTCCTATCCACACTTTTGACCACAAAAGAGTTATAGACATATAGATAGTTTATCCATTCTTTATAATTAAGGCAACGAATTCAGGTTCTGTCTTTATGATAAACTTTCAAGGTAAACCAGGGTCTGAGCTCAACTACTCTTTCATTTTTCCCCCTTCTTCACCTCTCTCAACAAACTGTAGTGTTCAAAGGTCATAAAATCATTGTTTGAAAATGGAGGTGTTAGTTAACACCTTCTCTCTCTACCACTTAAAATTCGGAAAACCCCAAAGCAGGATCAAGTAAGCAAGGAAACAGAGAACACCAGAAAATATTCCAGAAGGCAGGTAATTCTAATTTGTTTTAACACAGAGACTTCTTTATTTCTTTTTTTCAGTTCCAAATATGTATAGTCATGTAAGACAAATTTCCTGAAACTTCTCTTATACTGGTGACTCCTCTTACATATATTAAATGCTTAATAAATGTTGAAGTGAATTGAATTTGTTGAATTTTCTTTTCAAGTCAGATATATTAATTAAAATTCCTTGACAAAAAAGCAAGAAAAAGCACAAAAGGAAGAAAAAAGTACTTTTGGCGTAGTTCTCTATCTAAAGGAGGATTTCATTATGAGTCCTTTGGAATTGTGGTAGGCCATTGTGTTGTTAAGAATTACTGTCTTTCCAAGTTGATTATCTTTATAATGTTGTCTAGGTTTTTTCTCATTATCCTGCTCCACTTCACTTTGCATCAGTTCTTATAGGTCTTCTCGGGTATTTCTGAAACCATCTTCTTCATCATTTCTTATGGTATATTAGTATTCCATCACATTCATATACCACATCTTGTTTAGTCATTCTCTAATTGTTGGTCATCTCCTCAATTTCCAAGTCATTGCCATCACAAAAAGAGCTGCTATAACTATTTTTGTTCATATGGGTCCTTTTCCTCTTTCTCTAATCTCCTTGGGGTATAATCCTACTAGTGGTATTGTTAAGTCAAATGGAATGCACAGTTTAGTAGTGTAACAACAATGTCACTTGCAGCTGCTGTGGAAGTGTAAGTCCAATAACACCAGCACATAAGAGAACTTCTAGCACAGGTTCTTTGATTTGCTTATCTTAAGGAAAGCAAATTCAAGGGGTTTACAATCTCACTTTAATTAAACATATATGTATATATATATATATATGTATATATATATATACATATATATATATATATATATATATATATATATATATATATATATATAATTCACTTAGTTCAGGCGAAAAAGTCAACACCCTGAACTTCAGAGAGAACACAAGCAGAAATTACATGCAGAAATTTTATAAACATAGAAAATAACACAAATCAGCAGATGGGGCTTCTGTCTATCCATAGCAATACATACATAGTTACTGGAGAGGGAAACACCAAAATCTAGATTTTCAAAGCTGGGGGGGCTCCTTAATGGCTACCCAGAGTGTTGTCTGACCAAATCACACCAACACTCTTCCAATGAGTGAGCCCTCCGGAACCAAAATGCTAACCTCAGAGTATATGTACACTTCTTCAGGATCAGAGGGCATCACAACCATGTGACTCAAACTCATGTGACTTAGGCTTTCTTGTTACTTAAGCAGGTCATCAAAGACTCTTGATTCAATCAAAAGCACGTGGTTGCCTTAGTGCCGAGAAGCACTCCAAAAGAAAAACAGCAAAAAGTCCTCCTTTGCTTGCCATTTCAAGTAGCCAAGCCATCATTGGAATAGCTGTATCCCCTAGATGTGGGAACTCACTGATGGTGTGGATATCAGATATCTCTAAGAAGAACATTAGAATCAGTCATGTTCCGGGGCCCTTTCTCCAGAAGCATGAGACCTGGACATCTGCGCCATATCCTTCTATAAGCCTATTAAATTTATAGGACCTATAAATGTCATGCCTGGGTTGTCTTTTCACTTTTCTGGCACAAGTGAACTTATAACATAACCATCCTTTTAGAAAGCATTTACTGCAAAACAATAGGGAATGGACAGTAGAGACTCATCACTCTACAGCCTCCAGAAATTAGCAGACAGTTAATCAGGGAGAGGAGCCAACCAACAGTTCCTATTCCTAAGAACCTTGTTTATAGAGGTTAGGCAAAGTCACTTGTTGACAAGGTATTTTAATTCATACATCTGAATTAAAAGAAAATTCAATAAATTCAATTCAACACTTATTAAGCACCTAATATATGCAAGAGAAGTCACCAGTATAAGAGAAATTTCAGGAATTTACAATTTACTGTCAGCAGAACTCCAAAACTTTGAAGGGTCACAGTGATTGGAAGGGTCATTGGCACTAAATAACCCTTTAACAAAAAAGGTTAAGAATGAAGATTAGTACAGAAAAAAGTAACTACATAACAGGAAACTGAGACAGCTCATATTGACCTCTAGACCTGTGGTAGTATGGGGTATTAGAAAAGCATATCTGATGAACAAACAAAAATAAAGACCTTGGAAAATAGCATACCTTAAAGACATTCATGCTTTTGCCAGTGTGAACCAAGCACCAGTAAGTAAATTAAAGAGGTCAAATCCCCCCAACTCTTCCCTCCTCCATTCTTTCTATGTAAGGAGGGAAGATAAATTCAGGATAAAGAATGCAGGGTAGTCGCTTTGCAAGTTAAAAATATAGAAGATATTATGAATAGCCTTGTCATGAACAATAACCTTTCTTCCTCTTCAAATCTGTTCATAGACAACCTATAAAAGGTAAACTAGCATCATTTTTGAAGCTGGTATTTTTAAGTCAACTATCATGTGGCAGAGCTGACTACTTGTCAGGAGAGAGGAAGAGAGCTAGGTTCCTTGTAATGTACACTCTTTTCATTTCTGCCTATAGAAATGCTTCCCCCCCACCAACTCACCAAGTTCCACATATTCATAAACCTTTCTCTATGACCCTAGTCATAAACTTTCATAGATACATTATGTGGAACCCTCCTTTATCCCCTTCTACTCTATCTTGTATTATGTTTGTTTTATACCCGTACTTCCAGTATATTAAAATCTTGAGTATAGGGACTGTATCATTTTTCATGTTTGTAGGCTTCTCTAACAGGGTGTCATATACATATGTCAACACAGCAATAATCTTGATATGGGAATTTTTTTTATTCATGCAGATCAAAACCAGCTGTGGCCTAGTAGAAAAGTCTTAGGAAGTTGCCTAAAACTCAGGCAATTTAAGTGACTTTGGCCCCACAGCTATTAAAGAAGCTAAGCTGCTTGTCCTTGTCCCCACAATTACTAAGTATGAGAAGTAAGTTTGGAACCCAGCCAGAATCTAAATTCAGAAGTCCATTGTACCAGATTGCCTCTCTGTCATATACATAATTGGTACATAATAAATGTTTATTGAATTGAATGAAATGCTCTATAGTCAAGTCACTATTCTTCTTTGCCTACTCTAGACATGTTCTTATTTGTCAATGTCCTTCCCAAAGGTGAGGAAAAGCATCAAAAAATGAAATCTATTCTTCAAATGTGGCCAGGTCAGAATAAACTGGAATTATCATGCCTGTGGTTCTTTTTATATAAAGTATACTTTTCCTGATGTAGTTTAAGTTCAAATTATCTTTTTATTCCGCTATCTGTCATGCAACATGATTACCTCTTGCTGAGCTTGAAGTCCACTAAAATTCAAGGGTCTTAATCATAGGAACCAGTACCTAGTCAAGCTTCCTCCATATTATTCTTTTACAGTTAATATTTGTAACATAAGTGTATGGGTTTACATTTTCCATTATTAAATTTTATCATGCTAGATTCAATCCATCATTCTAGCTTGCCAAAAAATTTGGAATTAAAAAGAAATCTTTATTAAATCCCTACTATGTGCAAGGCCAGTGCTCAGGAAACCAAAACAAAAATAAATCTTGTCATCACCATTCTATGTGTTTACTGCACCATTCAACTTTTTGGCATCTGATAATTTGATAAGCATGGAATCTATGGCTTTACCAAGTCTTTAATGAAAATGTTGAACATTGCAGGGCCAAGCACAGAGCCCTAAGGTACTCCAATCGATACCTTTCTATGTGTTGCCGTTGATCATTATAATGACTTACTTTGGGCCTCATCATTTACCTATTCTTTATGCTACCTAGTTATACACTATCTGTGCACATCTCTCCATTTTGTCTCAATAATATCATGAGGCAGTTTGTCAAATGTCTCACCAAAATAAAATATACTGTGTTTGTAGCGTTCCCATGATCTAATAATAAAGTAATTGTCAAAAAAGGAAATAATGTTTATCTAGGATGACCTATTCCTGGTGAATGTATCATGGCTTTTCTTGATTACTATTTATCTTTCTAAGTATTTATGAAACATGTCTTTAATTACGTATCATGGAATTTTGTCAGTAATCAATTTCACTGATATATAGTTTGAAGACATTACCTTCTTTCCTTGAAGAACAGGATGTTTGACAATCTAGTACATTTGCCCTGAAATCCTAATCCAAATATCATTTCAATCTTAATTTTATTTCTGGCACAGCAGTAAAAACCCTTATTGTATCCTTTGCATTCAATAGCAAAATCATTTCATTGCCAGCTTTTGCACTCCTTGTGGAATGTTTCCTTTAAATGTTTCCTATTCCATTCTTTTTAATTCACCTTTAGCTCCTTGGCCTTGCTTTCATATTCTGTTTCTTAGTACTTCAGTGGATACATGGTCTAATTTATGTAAGTATTTTAATAGTCTAGATTACATTTTTCTCGTCGTGTATTCTTCTTGTCTGTCCTCTTCCACAAATACTCCCAAGAGGACCAAGCAAATGCACTGGAAGCCATTGTGATACATCTTAATATTACTAGGTTACTCAGGTCATCCATTTGTTATCACTTACTCTCACTAAATGACTGGCCTACATCTGTTTCCAATTTTATATTTCCTGGATAGTATCCTTTATACCTGTCAGCAGACCACATATGCTCCCAAGAATAGCCTTACCTTGTTTTTTGAGGCTTATCCCTGGCAGGCTATCTAATCGATATAGAAATAGACATCATAACTAGTGATAATAATTTTATAAAGAAATTTAGTCAACGGAAATCAATTGCCACAACAAAGAGATCAAAAGAACTTAGAAACCACTCATCAACCGTAAAACATTTTATCCTGCCAAGTAGAGAGATATGGCAGCCAAAGACTTCATGGTTTAGAATATAAATGAGTTTCTCAAATATTATGGAAGAACATAGTGGGAGATTATTCACAATATCACCTAATAAAGATAAGACATGGGGATAAAAATAATAAAGTAAAAAAAACTTTAAAAGAAACCCAATTTAAGAAAGTGTTTTCAATATTTTTCAAGGACAAAACTGGGAGGGAAACAAATAGATGGGAAAAAAATCTGCAAAGTTTTTATAGCAAATTCTTGAATATACCAAACTCTATGAATACAATGAAACAACCACATATGAACTCAAGCATTTCCTTTCCAGATGTTTTCAGTGAGGAAGAGAATATGGCACTGATATAAAAAAATGACTGAAAAAGCAGCTGGACTAGAACAAGTGTTTACAGAGAGGTCCATGTTGGTGGCAATAGTTTTAAGAGAACTCACCAATCAATTCTCAAGTTACCTGAAAAGGCAAAAGATGTCAAAGGAAATAGAAAAAACAAGCAAACAAACTTGGAGGTTACTACCAAAAAGTAACAATAACTATTGACTTTTATGTCCTTTTCCCATCTATGTAATACTTTTACAAGAATAAACTATACATACATATTTGAAAAAGGCATTGAGGAGAAAGTAAATAGGTTTTGCAAATTATATTCTCCAGCAGACCATATTTTGACAATCACAGAGTTGATTGAAAGGTGTACAAAATACAAGAGTCCCTTGTGCTTATTGGTAACTGACTACACAAAAGCATTTCATTAAATAGGATAAAATGGTAGCATAAAGGGTTTTTTTTCTCACAAAGGTTCTCTCATGCATATGGGTTTTTTTTTGACTTTTCTTAGAGATTTATTTTTTTTTTAAATTTATTTTTGACATGTTTGGTTTTCAGCATTGATTTTCACAGGCGTTTGAATTACAAATTTTTCCCCATTTCCTCCCCCCCCACTCCAAGATGGCATACATTCTGGTTGCCCTGTTCCCCAGT
>JAQQSZ010007271.1:0-13357 GCA_028646595.1 Phalanger gymnotis | reverse complement strand
TTTTTTATAGGTTTTTGGAGGGACTTGGTGGGGAGCTCACGCCAGTTACTGCTTTCCAGTCACCATCTTGGCTCCGCCCCCCCTAATTTGGTTTTTAAAATCCTCCTTTAGCTCTTCCAGTAATGCTTTTTGGGCTTGAGACTAGTTCACATTA
Source organism: Phalanger gymnotis (assembly GCA_028646595.1). NCBI lineage: Eukaryota > Metazoa > Chordata > Mammalia > Diprotodontia > Phalangeridae > Phalanger > Phalanger gymnotis. Next base: position 13,203 of record JAQQSZ010007271.1, on the reverse strand, counting down.
CCTTTTGAGGTATCAGATGTGGATATAGTGTCATTGTTATCCTCTTCCAAATTGGTATTTTGATCCTGCCTGTCTCCATAAAAAGAATCAATGGTCCTCGGTTTTTTTGTGTTCTTCATGTTGGTTAGCCTTTTCCTAGCTTTACAATAAATTTCTGCTTTTGGAGCTTAGGGCTCTCTGTCCCAACTTTCTTATTCTGGGGATTGTGAGTCTCATTGTTGGCTTTGTGAATTATAGCCTTCAGTTTCCTGAAGTGTGGGGGAGGGGGTCTGGCTGCCTCAAATCGCCTCTTCCCCTGGCATTGTACTCCAGCACTGTTGCTCTTAAGCAGTGGTCTCAGCTCTTTATTGTTTGTGCTGGGTGTCTGGCACTTCACCTGGGGGAGCAAGAGTATGTCTAGGCTCCTGGTGTTGACCCCTGCTGGCTATGCCCCTATGGGCCTCAGGTGCTCCCACTACTTGGCCACTGAAGCCCCACTTCTATCTCCTCTATTCCAGCATTTTTTTGTTTGTTTGTTTGTTTTTGTTTCCCCCTCTCCCGCTAGGAATTCTCTGGGTGGGGAGGGGAGGGATTAGAACTGTTTACCTGGCCATTATGTCTTCTGGAAGTTCAGGAAGTGTTTCATACCTTTGGGCTGCAAGCCTCAGGAGTTGGTATGTCACAGTCGGTGGTGTTGCACTGCCTCTCGTGGCTTCCACAGAGTGCCGTCCTGTGTTGGGAGGCCTGGGGATCTCCACTGGTTTCTGGCGCCCGGCTTTCTGGTCAATGTACTTTTAAAAAATGTGGTGGCAAGATCTAGATAGAGTGGGGCAAAACTATCAGTCTGGAATTTCAGAAAATGCAGACTGAAGTGGCATTGGTTTATTGAGTAGCCACATCTCACTATTGACTCATATTTAACTTATAGATCACTAGAATCCTCAGAGTCATTTTCACATGAACTGCTTATTCCCCATGATTTCTCCATCCTACACAGGAAAAGCTGTTTCGTTGCTGTTGTTTGTTTTTATTTCCCTGAATGTAGCACTTTACATATACCTCTATCAAATTCAACCCTTCTCTTCCAGTCTACCATTCTAGACTGTCAAGATATTTTGTGATCCTTATTCTTTCACCCAAGGTATTTTAGTTTTCTCTCCCTCTTCCTAAAAAATAAATATTCAGTAAGAACATCAGTGATATGTCATCCAAGTTACTGATAAAAATGCTGAAAAGAATAGTAGTTCCACAATACTATACGAGAGATGGGCGATCAAGTTGGCAATACTTCATTAATCAATATTTGAGGGAATTTGGTCAGTTAAGTAGCTCCAGAAATAGATAGATAGATAGACAGACAGACATACAGATGGATAGATATGGATATGGATATAGATATAGAGGTAGATATAGAGATAGACAAAGGTTGAGACAGAGCCAGAGATATAGACATAGATAGATATATATAGACGATTAGATATAGATATAGATATAGATATAGATGATATAGATATAGATATAGATATGGATACGGATACAGATACGGATACGGATATGATATGGATATGGATATAGACATGGATATGGATATGGATATGGATATGGATATGGATATATGGATATAGACGTGGATATGGATACGGATATGGATACAGATATATATAGAAAAAGCATTAAGCACTTACTATGTGCCAATCCTGTGCTAATAGCTAGAGAAACAAATATAAGCAAACAAAAGAGTAGAGTCTCCTACCCTCATGGAGGTTATAATGTAATCAGGGAAGACATTGCTATCATCCAAACTACACTTTTAATTTTTTTTGAGACTGGGTCTATCTTACCTGGCTGGAAGTTCAGTGGCCACTAACTGGCCCAGTTCCATTATTGATAATCATAGGAGTGATAATCTGATCTGTTTTCCTAACCTGGACTGGTATATCCCTCCTACAGCAGCTTAGTGGCTTCTTGATCCTTCCCTGGGCTCACTATATTGATGCTGGACCTAATGAGGATACCTGATTGGTTTGGACACTCATGCAGCTCATAACTCCTGAGCTCAAGTGATTCACCAAGTTAAGCCTTTCTTGGTAGCAGAGATTGCAGACTTATCCTAGCGATGAGGTGCTTGTGCTTAGACCCTAAATTCTAACAGCCTCTGCTTCAGTGCCTGTGCCTGAACCCCAATTCCAAAGCATCCAGTTCTCATAAACACATACAGTTCTCAAAACATATTCTCTCTCAGGCTGTCTCTCTCTAGCTAAAGGGCAGCCTGCCCCAACTTATCTCTGCTTCTTCCTTCCTAAGCAGCTATGTGCAACTGTAGACTGATTTCCGGATGCTGATAACTGACTGTACTCTGAGTCATAACCATATTTACTATTCACTGACCTTTCTAACATGTATCTTAGAGATAATATTTTGCCTAACAAGACACTAGGCGAGAAATTATTCCCTTTAGCCCTGACCAACAGTGAACTTAGTGAGTGTTTCACAGTAAAGACCACATCCCTAGTAACCCCGTGTGGGTTATTTCCTAGAGAATTCTGGGTAATACGCCTGCGCTGTAGATACTAAATGGGCATGCTCCTTTAAGAACTAACCACTTCTTGAACATGCCCTAAACCATTCCCTAATCCCACCCCCAAACATCTAACTGACATGCCCCCCCCCTTAATCCCTTATTAGCTTCTATAAAGATTCCCCCTGCACCTCTTTATGGTTGCAGGTTCCCTAAGAACTCTTGCTTGCTGAAAAAGTGTAATAAATCTTTGCCTCCTTGACTTAAAGAATGCTTGTGTCTGCAAATTCATTCCAGGCGGCCTCATCCTGGGAACTTTGGTTTGGGATCCCTGCATCCCTGGGTTTCTTCTTCCCCTCTACACTACCACTGTTGACTTCATTTTCTCCAGAGGAGAACACAAATTGCTTCATAAAATTTCTTGGTGAAATCAAGGTATGATGCATTCACACATCTCCCATGGTAATAATAAAATCTCCTAATTGTATAGTGCTTTGCATTTTATGAAAAGTTTTACTCACCAGAGTTTGGTGAAGTAGAGGCCTCAAGAATTATTAACCTATTTTACTAATGAAGAAAATGAAGGCCAGGGAGTGACTGGTTTCTGGTAGTCATAACTTGCCTCTCTTAAGTCCAATGGAATTTCTCCTTTTTACTAACATGTTTCAAAAATCACTCAATAATCTTGTCTGCCAGTTCTTTCAAAGGATTGTCAGTACAAGGAGGAAGGAGGGGAAAGGGAAAGAGCATGGGATCTGCACTCATATGTTCTGAATTCAAATCCCATCTCTGCAATTTAATAGCTTTGTGGCTTTAGAGAAGTACCTTTACCTCTCTTCACCTCAATTTCCATTCACATAAAATAAATATGATCATTGAACTCGCATTTGTTTTGAGTATCAAATTTGAGTATCAAATGAAGTATTTATTCATTTTAAAGTTCTATATAAATGTAACCTATTAATTAATGTCGATCCCAGGATAGAATTCATGTAGGACTAATGACAAACTCATTGAGGCCAAAATGTTTGAATTCATTGGGGTCATCTAGATGTCCTTTGTAACGATCAGCAGCAAAGAAGAAAGAAGATCAGGAACACAGGAAATGAAGATTAAGGGTGTGAAGACAAAGTGGAGCTGTGGAAGACAGAGTCAAGAGAAAGCCCTCATCTCTCTGCTGAGTTTCAACCCTGCATCACTGACTTCCTAGGCATTTCAACATGCCCCCAAAGGAACTCATTGTTTTTTACTCCTAAATCCACTTTTCTTCCTAGTTCTCATTTTCTGTTGAGGCTTCTGTCTTCTAATAACAGATTCACAACCTCAGAGTAATCCTCGACTTTTCCCTTTCCCTCATTTGACATATACAGTCAGTTGTATAGATTCATGTAATTCTGTCTTCACAAAATGTCTAACATGTGTCCCTTTCTCTTTATTCCTATAGCCACAAGCCTTCATCATCTTTCACCTAGACCATTGCAAATGGATCTTCCCACCTCAAGTCTCTCCCTTATTTACTCTACCTCCACACAGCTGGGAAATTGATATTTCTGAAGCATAGGGTTGACCCTGTCACCCACCTGTTCAAAAATATCCACTGACTTTTTGATTGCCTGCAGGATAAAATACAAATTCCTCTGCTAGGCATTGAAAGCTCTGCACAGTCTGCAACCAAACCACCTTTTTGTACTGATTTCATTTTATTTTTCCTCATGCATCCTGTTATGGTCAAAGTGGCCTCCATGTGTTTCTCCAAAAATGACATTTAATTTCCTACCTCTGTATTCTTATACTGGCTGCGTCCTATGACTAGAGTACTCTACCTTCTAATTTTTGCCCCTTGAAATACCTAATTCCTTTCAAGGCTTAGCTTGTTTCAACTCTTAGATGAAACCTTTCTTCATTCTACTCCCAGTTATCATTGTTTTCATCCCTAAAATTATTTTTAATCATTATAGATAGATAGAAAGGTAGACTTTACATACAAACATATATATATATACATACATGCATATGTATATATGTATGTATACACATGTAATAACAATGTTACTAGCAGCTGCTGTGGCTGTGTAAAGCCAATAATATCAGCACACAGGAGGGATGCTAGCACAAGTTCTTTGATCTGCTCTTCTAAGGAAAGCAATTTAAAGGGGTTTACAATCTCATTTTAATCAAACATACATATATCATTCACTTAGTTCAGGGGGAAAAGCCAGCACCCTGAACTTCAGAGAAAACACTAACAGAAATTACAGAGAAAACACAAACAGAGCAAATAACGCAAATCAACAGAGAGGCTTCTAGCTGTCTGACCAAAGCTATACATACATAGTTACCAGGGAGAGAAACACCAGTAATATCTGGGTTTTCAAAGCCAGGGAGTTCCTTAACAACTACCCAGAGTCTCTACACCAACACTCTTCCAATGAATGCGCAGCATTTCATATCAAAGGCACTTGATTGCCTTAGTGCTAAGAAGCACTACAAAACAAAAGACAACAAAAAGTCCAGCTTTGCTTGCCCTTACAACATATATACACAAACATATATGTATATACAAATATATACATATATATAGAATGTATGTGTATATGTACTCATGCATATATACATAAATTAATACATATATACATATCTTTATATCTACTTATGCAAAATATATGCTATTCTTCTCCAGTAGCATGGTGGCTCCCTGAAGAAAGAAGAGTTCCAGTTTTATCTCTGTATTCTAAGTGCTTTGAGGTTCTCTTTCAAAAAATATGTCTCCTATGCATGCACTGAATTTATATAAGAGACATAATCTTATGCAAAGACCCCTCTGACTATTACTACCAGGCAAGGCATAAAACAGGGAGATGTACACTCACCAAAAGTGGTTTATGAAGGAGATCCACAGCAAAGTCTAAGTTGAGCAGGGATGCCTTACAGATGATGAAGTCCCACTGAGGTTTCTGTAAATCAGATAAATGAAAACACTTGTATAGATGCAATTAGAAGAATATGTAATTGGGCAAATTCTAGAGGTGATCCATCAGTGTATGTGGGTATATTGTGTAGACCCTTCTTTTTCGTAACTATAAAAGTTGTATGCATGCATGCAAGTGTGTGTGTGTTTGTATAGACTTTGGGCTACTTTCCTAAACCCCCCTCCCATTAGCAGGTTGAGAAAAGGTAGACAATAAAGTCAAATACTGTCTCAAGGTCAATAAGGATGTGCATTGAGAAAAAGCCATTAAATTAGAGAATTAAAAGATAATTAGTAACTTTGGAGAGAACAATTTCAATTGAGTGAAGAGGTGAGAAGGGTCAGGCTTCAAAGTGTTTGGATCATGAGAGTATTGAGTGTAGATTAATTTTTCAAGGAATTTAGTTGAAAAGGGGAAGAGAGTTACAGGATAAGAGCTGGCAGTCCTGTCTAGATCTACTGGGGGTAATTATTGCTGCTTGCTTTATTTTTAGGGATGAGAGAAGGGATGGGGTGGATGTTTTAACTAGCAGCTCAGGGACCAGTAGACAGGGAAAGATCAAAGATTAAAAGGTGTGGAAATGATAGGGAGGGCAAATTGTTGAAAAATATGTCAGAGGATGAGGTCAAAGGCAAGCTTAGAAGGGTTGTGGCTTTTCCAAGGAGACGGGTCGCTTCTTCTTCAGAGATCAGGGTGAAGGAAGAGATAGTGAGGGATGACGTCTGGATGATATGAGACGAGGAGGAAGAGGAGAGAGAAAGGACTTTTATTTTTTTTTCAATGAAATATGAGTCAGGGTCCTCAGATGAGAAGGTTCAGAGAGGGGTGCTGTGAGAAACTTGAGAACAGAGAAGGCTTGGGACAGCCACTGTGTGATGGTTAGGACAGGCAATCAATTAGGGAGGAATAATATAATTACCTTGCTGCAGCTAAGGCTGATTGAGATTACACACCATGTGTTTGTGGTGGACCTAGAAACACTGTTTAGTGATTTCCTCTGTCTGTTCAGCAGCACCTTAGCTCTTATACTAAGGAGGAGGATGGTAGAAGAAATTCAAGGTTGGCGTTTGAATAAGGTAGGGCAGAAGAGGTAAATTACCAGTAGGGAAGGGAAGATCTGATCATCTTAAATACCGTGAAACACATCAAAGAAACTCTTCTTCCTCTCCCCAACAATGACTCACAATTTAATTCCCAAATCTGTAGCTACCATCGTGACACCCAAGACCCTAAATCACTTTGTATAACCCCAGGCCCAGAGTAATTTCCATCAGAAACAGCATCCAGAAGGAAGCTCAGAAGCTGTCACTCAGATATATTGTATTGGACAAAATCTGATCTTATAGCTTTCATCAGCATCAGAGCTCACTCCATCATACTGGCACATGCTGCTTGGTGGGGGAGGGGAACTATTGCAGCCAGGTGTCAGCCCTATCCGTGTGCTTATTTCTTTCTCTGGATACCCCTGAAACCCATCTGAGTGGCTCAAGCTCTGAGGCATACTCACACTCGCTTAGAGATCACATCTCATGCTCAGTTCCACCTACCAGGCCATGATTCCCACATTTCATCCATTCACTCTCACTAAAACTCTCTCTCTAATCTCACGGCAATTCCTGGTACTCCTTCCTCAGTACCATGCTCACAGCTCACAGGCCAGTCTCCTCAATAATTAATTGGCACATAACCAGCACGGAGCTATTTTCTCCCTCTCCTGCATATTTCCTGGGGAATACTGGCATTTTCTTCCCCTTGCAGTGAAGAACACAGAGAAAATCTCTCATGATGGGGCACACCTGTGTTTCTATTTTTCCCTCTTGGACTCACAGCATCTCAAACTTGTTACTCTTCTTATCCCTTAGGATTCTCGAAATGTTTTTCCCCCTCGCCTGAAGACCAGATTGCATTGGCATGATTTCCATCCTCCTGCGGTTCTGCCCACTGTTGTGAGGTTCTGTTCCCTTCACCTAGAATGTAAAAAAAAACCAAACACGTGTTTTTGGGCCCATGAGGTCTCAGAGGGGAAAATAACTAATGATTAATTAACATTTATATAGTGCTTACTATGTGCCAGGTGCTGTACTAAGCAATTTACAGTTATTCTATCATTTGAACCTCACAACAACCCTTGGGAGGTAGGTGCTTTTATTATCCCAATTTTACACTTGAGATAACTGAGGTAAAGAGAAGTTAAGTGGCTTGCCCAAGATAATACAGCTGGTAAGTGTCTGAGGCCAGATTTGAACTCAGGTCTTCCTGCCTCCGGCCCCATTGCTGCATAATCTTTCACTGGACATCTTGAGCAGGGAGGGGAGGGGCAAGCATGTGGCTGTTGCTGACAGGTCTTTTTGATGGCTCTGAAGCCAGTCAAAGAGCCTCCCTTCCACCAAATGGTTAGCCAACCAGAATCAGGTATAAAGGTCTATCAATGGACCACAGTCTCTCCAAGGCACCTCTGTTAGGATTCTTCATCAGGATTTTCTTAGAAGCAAACTCTTCAGCATCTGCCATATGGGAAGGTCACATCAATGAAATCTTTAGCCCTCGAGTCAATCACCCATTACTACAGCTTATATATATATAAAGCTCTTTAAGGTTTGCAAAGTATTTTTTTTTATAAATCATGAGGGAAATAAATCATCAGGAATTTAGATCTAGGCTTGGGATCAGTAAGACCTAGGTTCAACTTTCTCCTCTATCACTTATTATCTTTTCTTAGATTGTACAGTCATTAAGTTGTAAGTTCCTTGATGGCGGGGACTTTTTGTAACACACCAGTGTTTAGCACAATGCCTGGCATATGGTTGAGTTATTGATTATTGATCAACTGACAAATGTCTCAAACATATTTAGTAACACACAACTGGGTTCCAATGATGTTGGGGACAGTTCTGATCCTGGAAAGTCCTCATGCTGACAAAAATATTGTAGAACACTTGATACCTATAACAACCTTTTAGGCAATGCAATAGCTGTTATTCCTACATGGTTCAGTAGCTAGAGCATTGGGCCTGTAGTCAGAAAGACTTTAATTAAAATCCACACTCAGACACTGACTACCTTTGTGACTCTGGGCAAGTCACTCCATCTGCCTTAGTTTCCTGAACTATAAAATGAGGACAATAACAGCACTTATCTTTTAGGGTTGCTGCAAAGACTAAATGAAATTATATTTTAGGTGCTAGGCACATAAAAGGCAATAATAAATATTTATTCCCGTCTTACCCCATACCCATCTTACAGATGAAGTAACATATATCCTAAAAGGTAAAGGCACTTGTTCAAGTTCCCATAGCTATTGAGGGAAATAGCCAGGCTTCAAACACATTTGTTTTAACTTTAAATCCAGTTTTTTGTTGTGATATTTTTTTCCATTATAACATCTGGATTCTTCCTTCAAGCTGTCTCTTGCATCTGTTATTTTTCTCTTCTATTCTCATTACTGTAATCCAGACTCTTATTACCTCAATCCTAAAATATTGAAAATTATTTTATCTACTCTTCCTTCCTGCAAGTAAATGCACAGTACATAGGTTGCTGCTTCAGCACCACTGAGACTAGAAGGTATATTCAACGGCTGATAGTTCTCATAATGGCATCCTGGCTAGTCTACAAAAACAAGTGATGGGAGTGCCCTGAGTTTACAGATCTAATCTCAGTCTAGTCTCTTACTTCAGGGATGATGCCTGTAGAAAGACACTGAGGCAAAGTGCTAAAAGGTGGGAACGAAGAATTCTCAGCAGTCTCAGATCCCAAAGTACATGACAAAGCAGCAATCAAAACAATTTGGCACTAGTATAAAAAAAGAAAAGTTGATAGAATAAGTAAGCGAGACACAAACGCAAAGGAACGCGGGGGCATAGTGTTCAATAAACCCAAAGATTCCTAATTAGTGACATCAGAAGTCATTATTTGATTAAAAAAAACAGAAAAAAAATTTCTGGCAAAACTGGAAAACAATCTTGAAGAAATTAGGTATAGACCCATATCTTACTTCATATACCACAATAAAGTTCCAAACGGATAAATGAGCAGAGAATTTGCTGGAGTCATTGGTTTTGCCCAAGCTTCTACCAAGGGCTTCACACAGCATTCTTCTTTTGATGACTTTTTAACTTTCACTTTGTCTTTATTGTGTATTTGACAATCATGAACACTTCCAGAACAGAAGAGAATTTCATGAAACTGTGGATCTCTACATGGTCTAGATATACAGTCTACTGGTCTCGGTATACAGAGTATCATAAACAACTTAGAGGAGCATGGCAACTTTCATGATTACAGATAAGGGAAGAGCTCTTGGCCAAACAGGGAATCGCCAGGAGCACAGGGGTTAAAAATGGACAATTGTGACGAGATGGACAAATGAACAAATCGGATTCATAAAATTAAAAAGCTTTTTTGCACAAATAAAATGAAGGTAGCGAATGTTAGATAGGAAACAGTTAACTAGGGGAAATATCTTTGCAGCAAGTTTCTCTGATAAAGGTCTAATTCCACCTAATATCCAAATTCCCAATAGGGAATGTATGCAAATGTATGAGAACAAGAGGTGCTCAATAATATGTAAGTGGTCAAAGCATAGGCAGTTCTTAGAAAAAAGAAATGCAAGCTATCAACAACCACATTAAAAATGTTTCGAATCACTGATAATAAAAGAAATGCACATTAAAATAACTCTGAGGTTCTACTTCATAACCATTGGATTGGGAAAGATGAAGGGAGAAAAGAAAAATAGCAATTGTTGGAAGGGACATGGGAGAACAGGCATACTCATGTACTGTTGGTGGGATGCTAAAGTGATCTAACTGTTCTACAAAGCAATTTAGAGCTATAGACCCCCTCCAAAAATATCATTAAACTCCTTGACTCGGAAATACCACTAGTGAATATATACCCACAAAGCAATCAAAGAAAAAGAAAAAAATGACCTAAAGGTACAAAAATATTTGTAGTGGTTCTTTTTATAGTAACAAAGAACTGGAAACTAAGGGGATGCCCATCAGATGAGGAATGGTTGAACAAATATCATTATGGGAGGGTAATAGAATATTACCCTGTAATTACACTGTATGAAATGGCAAAAGGGAGGGATTCGGAGAAATGTGGGAAGACTGTAAATTTAGGCAGCGTGAAGTGATCAGGACTAGTTGAATAATTTATATGACTATAATATTTTAAAGAAAAACAACTTCGAAAGATTTAAGAATTTTGGTCAATTCAGTGACTAACCATATCTTCAGAGGGCTAATGATGAAACAGACTTCCTTCCTGTCTCCTTGACTGAAAAGGGATGTATACTTGATGTGCACAAAGTGACATGCAAATTCAAAGAGAAAAAATAACAACGACCAATGTATGGATTTGTTTTGCTTGGTTATGTTTGTTTGTTACAATAGAAGGTTGTGTTTTGACAAAGTTTGGGGGTGGGGTGGGGCTCGTGCTAGTGAAATCAAAGTGAGACAGAGACAGAGAAAGACAGAGAGAGAAGAAGGAGGGGGAGGAGGAGGAAGAGGAGGAGGAGAAAAATGGGGTGTCAGGGAAGCATTCGGAAGAGTTCACGGAAGGTGGAAGTTTATAAGGAGACACAGACAAACAGGATAGTTTTGAAACTAATGTGCTAGTTGAATCGACCATATACAAAAGATATGATATACTTAGTGGAAACCCATGGTTTCATGAAACCCTTTTCTGTTCCATTTATTTGTAAGTGTTCATATTTGTTGGTGTTTGTCAAATACACACAATAATGACAAAAAATGAAAGGTTAAAAGTCGTCAAACTAAGGAAGCTGTGTGAAGTCATTTTTGGAAATTTGGGTGAAACCAATGACTCCAGCAAATTCTCTGCCCACAGCTGTCTGGCAATGTTGGTTGTTTTCCCACATATATAAGTATGTATACCCTCCTTTGAGATCCTCTTTGACAGGGTTCTGTCAGCATATTCCTTGGAGAACAGTTAATCTTTTAAGGGTGCCCCCCTGGTTTGTGTCCCCTTGCCATCACCTCCAAGAAACCTACAGGGAGGAAAGAAGTCTTCCAGTTTTCTCATCTTAAGGCCAAATAAAGTGAATGACTTTGACTGTCTCAACCCATTTCTAGAAAATCTCTACAAAGGTAAGAACACTAAACCTTGGGTGAGACAACCTGGGTTCAAAAAACACCACCCATGATTACTACCTGGGTAAACTTAGATGGCTCATTTATGCTGTCTCAGCTTCAGTCTCCTTATCAGTAAAATGAGTTGTTTGGACAAGATGGCCTTAAAAGTTCTTTCAGTCTCTACATTGGTGATCTTGTGAAATTAGTTCTGCATTGGGCCAATAACTGTACAGCAAGATGGTAGGGATTCTAAATTTGTAATAACATTTTAATTTTATATGTTATTAACTAAAGTATTTTAAATTTAATTAAAAAACCAAATGCTGTAAACAAGTAAGCAATAACATGGAGGATTAGATTAGATGAGCATATGGAAAAAACTTTCTTGTCAGTGAGTCTTGAGATAGTGCTACAACCTAAGAGTCTACACTCATGATGATGTCTATTTGTGTCATGTCTGCCTTTGGTCGTAAACTTCCTGCATTCAGAAGTGGTAGCTTTTCTATCCTTCGCAAGATAACCTGCTCCTCCACCATCCAAAAAAAGAAATAGATGATGCCAATATTCAGGACGATGCTTTGTGCTCTCCCTTCCTTCCAGAAATGTGAAAATTAATGAGGGCCAATGTCTGTAAAGTGCTTTAGGTTCCTCAGGGGCACATGATATATAAAAAGGAAAGCAAGTTCATGTAATAATACCTCTGTCCCAGTACCTAAGTGCTGGCATGAGAGAGGCTTTCAGAGTCCATAGACAGAGAAACATTAACATCTTTGAGATGCAGACAGATAAAGTTTATGATCTGTGTGTGTCTGAACTTTAAAAAGCTACTTGGTCTGATTCCAGTGGGCAAACACCCAGGTTCACTTGGCCTGTTTCTCATTGTTTACAAATAGTAAAGGATGGAGATGCCAGGATGTCACCTCCAAAGTCAATAGCTCTGGGACTGGAATGGGGCTGAGTGAGGGGCCACTCCCTTAATGATCTTAGCTGAGCCATGAGAAGCTGCCTTTAATGGGAAGATGGATCATTGTACCAGAAATCCCATAATTTATAGCAAAGCAGCAATGCTAAATTTTCCATTAGTCCAATAATACAATATTTTCCTCAAATACTTCCCCCATTTTTTTCTAATTGAGTTTCTCACTTTTGAAGGCAGAATTTCTTTCATCAATATGGTTATTAACATTTGCACTGCTATTTTTTAACGTCAATTTCAAGGCATGCGTTGAAAGCATTACATTAAAAGCAGTTATTTACCATGTTTATAGCATTTCAGCTTTGGCAAAATTGAAAACTATGTCTAGCACATTAGTAACATGAAGACAAAAATGTATTTTGTCACTGTGTATATGTAAACACATAAAGGACAGAAAATCAAATAATAGACCTAAAAGGCAGTATAGTTTGGTGGCCTAAACAGGGAATTTGGAGCCAAAAATGTCCTGAGGTCTACTCATGGCTTTTGATACAGAATCTTGTGTCCCTAGGCTCGTCTCTTCTCCTGAATGAAAAAAGTACTCTTACCCATGCCCCCGTAAAGGAAAGAGAGAGAGAGAAAACAAGAAAGAGAAAGAAGGAAGGAAGGATGGAAGGAAGGAAGGAAGGAAGGAAAGGAAGGAAGGAAGGAAGGAAGGAA
>JAQQSZ010007270.1:0-13358 GCA_028646595.1 Phalanger gymnotis | reverse complement strand
CACAGGCAATGGGGGGTAGAAATTTATCTTGCCTTACAAGAAAGGAAGGGAAAAGGGGATGGGAAAGGAGTGGGGTGACAGAATGGAGGGCTGACTGGGGAATGGGGCAACCAGAATACATGCCATCTTGGAGTGGGGGGAGGGTAGAAATGGGGAGAAAATTTATAATTCAAACTCTTGTGAAAATCAATGCTGAAAACTAAATATATTAAATAAATTAAATAAATATTTTTTTAAAAAAATGTATGATATGTGGAAGAATACAACCCATGCTTTAACTATTTTCCTTCAGTGAGTATGTTTGTAGGCATAAGGGTGAGCTGAGAACCAAATTTCCTTGACCATAGAGAACAAGAAGTCTAAACTGATTACACTTGAACTGCTCCAAATGCTTAAAGAAGCTATTTATGTCAACTTTTAGTATCATTTCAGATAAGACACTCCTTAAACATTGTTGTTTTTAGGAGAGACATTAGCTCTGAAAGCTGCACTTTAAAATGTAATATAAGGGCAGCTAAGTGGCTCAGTGGATAAAGCCACTGTGGCTGGAGTTAGGAAGAAGCCTTGAGTTCAAATTTGACCTCAGACACTTACTAGCTGTGTGATTCTGAACAAGTTACTTAACTGTGATTGCTTCCCCAAGAAATGTATTTTTTTTAAATAAGAAAAGAGAAGACAACTCTAAGAAAGACAAGAACAACCTTAGATCCAACCCAGGATTTGTTTTCAAAACATGAAATGATGTCGTAGCTCCATCATAAGAGCATTTTATTCTAGTCATTGCTCTGATACCAAAGGTGCTCTAAAATTCTACCATGATTCTTTTGAGTAAGTTCACATAGTTCTAGAAGCATAACTATGTCACTCTGTAATCTACAATGTCATAAACAAAGGAAAATTAAAGGGTCATTGGGGGAATCATGATCATCTTATTACTCCAACTGGTTCAGCCTCTCTCATTACACTCCCTGGAGTGTCTCTTTCAAAGTCTGACAGTACTAAACATCAATACTGAACTCAGAAAACACACTGCAGAGATTATGATTTATATATATGTGCCTTATATTCAAGACTTTGTTTTTATCAGCAGTAAGATCAATATTGCCATGTTGGCCCAGCAGTAGCATAGTTTATGAAAGCCTTGCTGATAAGTCTTAATAGTTTAATACATGGTGTTTTCTGTTCTCTTCAATTTCAAGTCCTTGATAAATTTAGCAACATTAATAGAAATTGCGTGTGTGTGTGTGTGTGTGTGTGTGTGTGTGTGTGTGTGTGTGTTTGGTTTATTGACTACAATAAAACTGGGATGAGTTTAAGGCTTTAATCCGACTGATACTCAGGTTTTTTCCTACTTTTTTCAAAGGCAGCATGGCATAGTGGAGAAAGTCCTTCACCTTAAGTCAACCAGTCCAGTTCAAATCATGCTTCAAATATTTATTAACTCTGTTACTCTGTTCTTCTGTTGCTCTGTTACCTCTGTTAACCTTTCTGATCCTAATTTTCTTTATCTGTAAAATGAAGGCGTTGGATTTGATGATTCCTTAGGTCTTTTCTAACTCTGTACTTATGGTTAAGTTATAGCCAATTATTTATCTGCTCAGGAAATTGTTTGATGACCATTCTAGTAAATACAATAGGATCTCTAAAGAAAATCCCACAAGTATTCAGATAAAATATTAGCTACTGTGACAACTAAGATAACCAGAATTCCAACATTTAATGTCCCCTTTACATGAACTTAATTAGATAATGAAAATTTTCTTCTTTTGGCCTAGACAAACGTCTGGATTTTTGCCTTAGCACTTCTGAAAACAGAATATGTCTATTCTAGACTTTTCGCTTTCTCTTGCTTAGTCACGTTATCCCCCTTCTAGAATCTGATGTAACACTTTAACACTTGTAATCAATGTGTGTCTTACAAAGAACTTTTCTGGAGCACATCCCTCCCTCTGAGAGGGTGGGAAACAAATCAGGTTCATGTAACAAAAACTCCAATTCCTCCCTATAAAAATATCTGATCTCTTTAGCATCCCGAGCTCTCCTGAGCATGATGACAACTGGGATGTAAAACCATTGGTATTATGATGTTCTAAGCCCTGAGGACATTCTTTTATTGAGCCATTGTGGGCTTCTTTCAGATTGTCTTATCATCCAAGACACCCTCCAGATACCCTTTCCCTGCTTTTGATTCTGAAACATTTTCCATGCTTCCCCTTTGAATTCAGTTGTTTCCTTACCTCTCCATCCTTATTCTCATGCCCTTGAGTTTCTCTAGCAGTCACTTGGACCCTTCTTTCTTTTTCAGTTTAACACACTCTATCAAATCACACACCCATCTATTTCCTCTGCTGAACCCCGGTTAAATCAAAGGATGGAACTCCTTATCAGCTCTTACCAAAATTTGGCTTTTTATTTGTAATGTGCTTAATTACAGAAATGTGAGTAGTAACTTGAAACAAGCAGTCAAAGCAAAGGAAACTTTCCTCAGGCTAAAAGCTTCTAAACTCCTGGACTAAGTCTGAATAAATGTTAGAAGAAATTTTAGCAAGGAGTCATGTGTCTGATGGTTTGCTTACAGTGACATAATTCCATTAGTTTTATTTAGTTTTTTTTTAGAAGAGGCAGCATGTAGTATTGGGAAATAACACTGAATGCTCCCAATACTCAGGATTAAATACAGATCCTGATGTTTACTAGCTATGAAGTTAAAGGAAAGGTATATAGCCTTCATGAGTGTCAGCATCCTCACCCATAAACTATGAGTAATGAAACTCTATAACCTATCTCCCAAAATTCTTGTGAGAAACGATCTTGGTAAACCTTAAAGCACTATATCATGGTCATTAACTTTATCTCAGTCTTCTTTTGTTCTATCTCTGTATGCTTCAGTGACACTTCTCTCTACCTTGGTGGCAAATGGACAAATAATTTGGATTTGTGTATTGGGTAAAGATTTGTTTTCACATGTTAAAAGATAGGTAGGAAGGCAGAACCAAGATGGCTGAGTATCAGAAACTCACTTGAACTCTTGCAAATTCCCCTCTAAACAATTTTAAAGCAATAAATTAAACCAAATACTGAAATGATAGAACCAAAAAAAATGTCAGGACAAACAATTTTCTAATTCAAAACAACTTAGGGGATTGGCCCAAATGATCTATCTCATAAGCATGGCAGTGGGCATTGTAAAGGCAATGCAGTTAGTGCAGGCCAGGCCTTGGTGGTGGCTACATAAGCAACAGCAATTTTGGAGGACCTCAGCCTATAGAGAGCAAGAAAGTCAGACAAGTTACCAGATGGAAATTACTGAAGACCCATTGCTGGCACTGGGTGTAGGACTATGTTGTATTGCCTAAACAGAGTTCTGGGTTGCAGTCTCAGGGTGAAAAAGAATGCTAGTGCACTTGTGCTTGTAGCCTAGGAAAACAGGGACTTTGGTCACAATTCCAGAGCAGAAGAGTCCTAGTGATCACACATGGGAAATTGGGGAGCCCTTTTTTCAAATCTATGATGGAGAGTTACACTACCACTTGCCTGAGTCGCATTTATAGAGACAGAAGGAGCAAGAGTGGTACAGCTGCAGGGGAACAAGGTCTCTGATCTAGGTTCAGGGCATGGAGGAGTGTTTTGGAGGCTTGTGGGCCAGAATATTGGCCAACACAGCAGTGATCAAACTTCTGCTTCGATCATACCACCTCAGAAGAACTGAAAACTTTCAGACCTCCAGAATTAGCTCTGAAAACCTAAAGACTGGGACAGTACCTCCTTCACCCCAGGAGCAGAACTAAACTTTAATATAAAGTTAAAACTCAAGAAATAAGATGGAAAATGAGCAGATGATGACAAAAAAAAGAAACTGACTATAGAAAGATGTTATGAAGACAGGAAAGATCAAGACAAAAACCCAAATGAAGGTACACAATACACAGAACTAAATGACCATATAGTAATATAATGTTTGATAAATGAAATGATCCAAACTTTAATGTAAATAATTGATAATTTCGATTAGAGGGAGGATCTGCATCAACTGCCCTTGAATTTCGTGTCCCAGCGCCACTAGACCTCAATGCTATTAATTACTCCTCCATTTCACAGGAAGATCTGAAGATAGATCTTTGCAGGTCTACTGCCTGAACGTAGTGATGCATGTTCAGAGTCGTACTGAATTCCTGACCTAGAATATATGGTGTCCCAGGGGCAGAGAATTTCCATATGGAAGAGGCTAATATCTCTCTGTGGATCCTTATATGAGTATTAGATTGAATGAAGTGTCTAGTATTGACTTTATGAAGCCTTGGCAGCTGTCTGAAGTGGTTGGTGGTGGAGGTGTTGGAGTTATAGAAGAGAGTCAATATGAAAATTTGGCTAAAGGAGATTTTGTGACATCTTTAACTGGCCCTGGCAGACTAAGGCTATTCTGGAGGGAAATACCCTAGAGAAGGTAGACCCACAACTTGTAGATGGACACATTTCTTACTTTCTTGGTGCTATTGGTATGCCAGGATTGACTTCTTTAATTGCAATTAGAGAAAATTGCACATAACCATTGGTTCCAACCAGACAATGGTTGTCAGTGGAGCTGCAGATGCTTGTGGATCATTGCCTGGCCAGATTGGTCATTTGGAAGGCTGTTTCAGAGTGGTGAGAATCTGTGGAACAGATGAGAAGTGCTCCTTTTTGGTCTCAGAACTGGGCTTTGATGCTACAATTAATTATAAGAAAGAGAATGTGGCAGAACAACTCCATAAGGTTTGCCCCTCTGGAGTGGATGTTTACTTTGACAATGTTGGTGGGGACATCAGTGATACTGTTATTCACCAGATGAATCAGAACAACCATGTTATCCTGTGTGGCCAGATTTCTCAGTACAACGAGGAAGTCGCTTATCCTCCCCCACTGCTGCCTGAAGTAGAGTCAATTCTGCAAACAAGAAACATCACAAGGGAAAGATTTATAGTGTTTGATTATAAGGACAAATTTGAGTCTAGAGTTCTACATCTGAGTCAGTGGTTTAAGAAGGAAAATTAAAGATCAGAGAGACAGTGATCAATGGCTTGGAAAACATGGGAGTTGCTTTCCAATCTATGATGACAGGTGGCGATATTGGGAAGCAAATCATTCATGTTTCTGAATAAAAATCTCTTTCATTTTGTTGGATTACACATGAACAAGAACATCAAGCAGATTCCTTTTCAACTTTAACAAGAGAGATTTCAAAAATCTGTTAATAGATTTATAAGATTAATTAACCTAACTTTTATTTTGTCTCATTATAGTTCATAATCTGCAGCATTGGTGGTAGCTTCTTAGAAGCTTTAATGATATTTCTTCCAGCTTAATATACCTTATATATAACTAATTATAGTGTAACAAAAGATCACCATGATCCATTTTTCATTTTCTTTCAGGAGCTAGCATTATATATCATGTTTGTATTAGGTATTTTGAATCCACGGAAAATTCTAGTACTGTTTTTTTTAATATTCAGAATAAAATAATACTTTGTATTAGAACCTTTTGGACATCCTTCTCAGGTAATTTTTTATTCAGGTCTAATTATTGACTTTTGCATCTGTTGGTAACAAAGCTCTTGCTACTTTATAACATTATCATTTAGACTTCCTGAAAATGTTAACCATGACTGTATTTAGACTGTTCATTTGTGTTTTGTCTTAAAGAAGATAAAGAAACTTAAGTCTTTAAGTCCTTTAAGAACTGTATGAAGGTCTGATTGGAGTATAAATAAAGATACTTTCCTTTTGAGCCTGATTAAAAAAAAGAACAAAGAATAGACAATTTCATTAAAAAAATGCTGGAGAACTGAAAAGCAGTTTGGAAGAAACTGGGTATAGAATAGCTCATTATGTCACACCGTATACCAAGATAATGTCCAAATGGTTACATAATTTAGAAATAGGGATGCTATAAGCAAATGGTGGTAGTTTGGAAGACTTTACTTGTCAGATTTATGGATGTAGGAAGAATTTATGACCAGACAACTGATAGAATCATAGAAGGTAAAATGGATGATTTTGATTATGTTAAATAAATAGATTTTGCAATATAACAAAATAAAATAAAGACAAAAAATTAATGCAGCCTAGATTAGAAAGAAAGATGGAAACAAGGAAAATATTACAGGAAGTTTCTCTGCTAAACACATTGTTTCTCAAACTTATAGACAACTGAGTCAAATTTAAAGAAAATAAGTCACTTATTGATACATTCATAAATCATCAAAGAAAATAAAAAGACAATTTTCAGAAAAAAGATATCAAAGATTTCTATCGTGATGAAAAATGTTCTAAATTTCTATTGATTAGATAAATGCAAATTAACACAAGTCTTAAGTACTACTTCACAGCTATCATATTTGCTAATGTGACAGAAAAGGAAAACAACAAATGTAGGAGAGGAAGTGGAAAAATTGGGACATTAATGAATTCTTGATGCAATCGTGAAGTGATACAACCATTTTTGGGAATAATTTGGAACTATGCCTAAAAAACTATAAAATTGTACACAGCCTTTGATGCAGCAATACAACTGTTAGTTCTGTATCTCAAAGACATCAAAGAAAAAAAAAGAATGGTCCTATAAGCACAGAGGTATTTTAGCAGTTCTTTTTAGGGTGGCAAAGAATTGGTAATTAAAGGGCTACCCATCAATTATAGAAAGCCTGAACAAGGTCAGTTTCAGAAAAAAAAAACCTGAAGAATTACATGAACTAATGGAAAGTGAAGTGAACATATCCAGGAGATCATTGTACTCGGTGGCAATTTTGATTATGTGAGGAGACAGACAGAGATCACTAACGACTAGTGGGGCCAGGTTTTCAAAAGAAGAGGCATTGTGATGAACCTTTAAGAACCTAAGGATTCTTAAAGGCAAAAGAGAAGAGGGAATGTACTATAGGCATGGATCATAACTTATTAAAAAGCTTAATTAAAAAATTACTTTGTCACATCATTGGTCCTCTTTGAAAGTGAAGGAAAACAATGACAATATCTTGGATAAGATCACATTCAGGAACTAGATGGAAAATTAATGATCTAGCTCCAATGTTAATAGAAGATAGTAGCAGGAGTTGGAGTGTAGTTTTGAAAAAATTCAGAGTCAGGAACTAAAATACTGAACTTCCAGGGTTGTTAATAAACTAGTTTTCCTGGAATGTAGAATATGGTCAAGAAAGTCGTGGGAAGACTGTACTAGTAGCCTGGATCCACACGTTGAAAACTAAGGCACATTTAGATTTTGAGTTGTAACTTAATCAATGTTTTTTTTTTTTTTACCATATACGCTAACAATTTATTACATTTTATTTCCCATTCAAGGGCAAAAGAATTACTATATTCATGTGATCGAAGGTTTAGTGTTTTCTTCCTTGTGGGCTAGGAACCAATATCACAGAAAACTGCTGAGTATTTTAAAGGATGCTTGTCCTTTTTCTTTATGGGATAAAGTAGAACTAGTAATAAAGGTATATAGTACATCTGAATAAGTATAATATATATGAAAAATATGTAACAGTTTGTGAAGCATAGGTCAAGTATCAAGCATTGTACTAGAGTGGCAAAAAGGCTATTAAAACCATTGCTGATTCCCAAAAGCTTACATTTTATTGGAAGATATGTCATGGACAAATATATTAGTAAGCAAAAATATATACAAAGTAAATGTAAAATAATTTTGAGCAAATAGGCAAATTTGGCTCATGAAGTGGAGAGGAACATTTGTCTAATAAACCTGGAATTGTAGGTTACTACTAGACTACAAAGGCCTTTAAATGAAAACAGGAATTTGTAGCTTGTTCAGATAAAATGAGGTGTGATTGGGGTCTTTTGGACAAGGAAGATAGGTGGTCATGCTGGTGCTTTAAGGATATCACTTATCCAAATAAGTGGTAGAATAGATTGAAAAGGTGAGAGGCTTGAGCCAAAGAAACAATTTAATAACTTATTACAACAGTTTAGGCAAGTAATGACAAAGGTAATGAATCAGGAAAATGGTGATGTGAGTGGATAGAAAGACTTAACTAAGAAAGATGTTATGAAAATAACAGACCTTGCCAAATGATTGAATATGATGGGGTGGGGTGGGGTGAGGAAGTCAAAGTTGAAGGTTATTTGAAGCTTCAACCTAGGAAAATGAGAAGCCGATGGTACACTCCACAGAAACAGGTGAATTTGAAAGAAAAAAAAATGGGTTCTTTTATAAACATGTAGAGTTTTAGAATCGTATGGACTACCAAGCTATCAAATAAGTAGTTAGATATAGATATAAACTGGAAGCCATCTATATAGAGATGACAATTGAATATTCCAGACTTGAAGAGATCATTAAGAGAAAAGGCATTGAGATAAAACAGAAGAAGATGAGGTAGGATAAGGGTGATGATTTATAAAAGATCAAGAAAAAGGTACTCTGACAATTTGGATGAAAAACATGAGAAATATGTGTCACAAAAATCTAAATAGGAGAGAATATTAATGAGGATACATTAATTTAAAAACAATGAGAAAATCTTCCAGAGAGATGAGGCCTAAGAAAGGGTATCAAATTTTGTAGTTAAATGATTACTGATAATCTTAAAGGAAATGTTTCATTTTATATTTCTCTGTATCTTCACACCAAACACTACAACCTATACCTGCTCTCCCAATCCTAGTAGTGAAGACAATGCCTTCCCTATGTAGGCAGTGAAATTTTATTTGTTGATTTTACTGAATTAACATAGTCAAAAATACATAGTCCATAAAATCCAATAGTTGTTTCTTATGGTTACAAACAAAAAGGCCCACATATTTTATAAAATATAGATTGCTTCTATGGTCTGCTCAACCCATATTGCCAGGATTCTCAGCATGTGGGCTAATTTACTTCTTTTTTTAAAGTTAATTATGTCTCTTTGTAGATGAAATACATCAATAATCAAGAAATCCAGCCAGCACCAGGCTTTAGTGAAATATGTTGGAAAATCAAATGCTATTTGGAAACCATATGCCACACACTGATAACAAGGTTCTCTAAATGTTCCTGTTCATGGATAACATTGTCCTAGCTACATCAAACCCTTTTAAAATACAATGCATTTTCGGTAAAACCCACAGCAGCTTGAAAGAAATTAGCATAACCACCTATACTAGAAAAATAAAATACATCAAAAATGCATAATTCTCAAATCTGTAACTAGATACATATATAGTCAATTGAACCTGTCCATCAATATGCATATCTTGTGGTGGATAGGATGTTTGTGGAGGACTAATACCTCTGGTGTGAGGGCTGGCCAAGCCCTTTTCAGGGCTGCTCATCCACCTTTGGTGTTTACCTAATACCAATTCTCACTTGTAGCTTCAGTGAGCTGTAGCATGCACAGATAGGCTAAACCAGGTTTAGGGTAACCAACAGGCCTCAAACCTGTATGTGAGTTAGGAGGATGTCTACCCTAAGCATGTGAAAACTTCTCTTGTTAGAATGGGCAGATGAAAACAACTTGTTAGATGAGAACAATTTGTTCCAGTGGCCATGCAAGTACCTGAAGCATATGTAGTGGAACACATAGAGCTTGGTTAGACATCAAAGACACCAAGGTTATCCACTGCATTCTAGGCCATTGCCAGTTGTCTTGCCAGTGAATTTTGACTTCTCTGGAAGAGAGAGTGAAACTGATGACTTTGTCCAATTCTACCTCACTTAATTCCAACTCACAAAGAAGTCAAGAAATTACCTTGTCACATCATTGGTCCTCTATGAAAATGAAGTAAAACAATGACAATATCTTGGACAGGATCATGTGCAGGAACTAGGTGGAAAATTAATGGTCTAGCTCCAATGTCAATAGCAGATAGTAGTAGGAGCTGGAGTGTAGTTTTGAAAAAGTTCAGCAATTTCAGTGTTTTGAAAATATTCACTGTTGTCAAAGATCATCTCTGCAGTACTAACATTGTTCTAACAAAGCTATATAGCTACAAATTATGAAAAAAACCTCATCTCAGGAGAAGTGAAATTACAAATAATTAAAAGAATAATAAAGAAACTTAGATTCAGCATAAGTAGGTTGAAACATTTCTAAAAACAACTTTCCTTGGGATAAGTGTCATAAATGAAAAAATAGATCATTCATAGATTAAAAATAGAGAACAACAGATAATCTGAATGATAGGCTGCTTCCCCAAAGATAACAAAAACATTAGTTATGATTAGGAATGATTTACGACAAATCAGAAAAAGAAATTAAGGAGAATGGAAAAACAGGAAGAAGATTTGTGTCAATGTAAGGAAGACCCATATTGATGAGATCACCAGTATAATGAAGTCAAATATACAAGAAATTTAATTTAATTAAACAATTACATATGAATCACATACTACATGCAAGGCACTGAGTGATCAAAGAACTTTGATATTACAGTTATGATTTCAAAATGCTTTCATATATATACATATATTGTGTGTGTTTGTGTGTATGTATGATACACATACATTTTATGTAAAAAACAAATAACAAAAAACAATCATTTGAAGAAAACAGTGAAAATATTATTATATAAAGAAACAGAGGGTTAGAAATGTTAAATGACTCATCCATAAATATCACTAGTAAGAGTTATGCAAGGACATGGAATTAGGCTAACACTCTTTGCACTTTAACATATTACTTCTTAGCTCTCTCTATATCATTTTTAAGAATGTTATGCATAAGGAAATATCAAAGATCAGATTGGAAGAAGTTGATAAAGTTCATTCTTGATAAATAATCATTCACTAGGTATTATATTAGATTAAATATTTTAGATAAAAAACATGGAATTCTGAAAGTAATTGCTTTGAAGGAGGATAATTATGTAAGTATGTATGAAAATGTAATATTGATTAAAGGTTATAGTTAAGTTTTTATAAGGCAGTTGGGCAGATATATTCAGAAACACAAGTATTTATTAAATGTGTGCTTTTTCTGCAAAGTACTGAGCTAGACCCCATGAAGTTTACCATAGAAATATTCTTGAAACTCTAGACTTACTTTCCCAATTCATACACATAATAGCGGGTCAAGTCCTCAGAACATAGCTGCTTACATATCCTCACACCCTCTAATGCTTATTAGGGTAATTCCAAGTTTTTGTGAAGTTTTCTATAACATCACTGGTTCAAGTTCCCATTCTCCCTCCAATATCATTCAGAAATGATTAGTGCCTCAATAACATTTAACTTGGTCATCTCTCTTTGATATCATTAATAATCACTTGATAAGGATTGGCTTCACTAAAGGGATATTTAATGAGAATATATAGTGTATTCACCTAAACCAAGGCATATCCTCCCTCTACAAACTTGATGACTAGGGAGACTGTGCTCAAAATAAAAATTCTTGATCCAAATATTTCCACCACTGTATTCACTCCGTGGTGTGACATAGCCAATGGACTACTCAATCACTTAGATGTAGTTGAAAGTGCCTCATTTGCTTCATAAATTCATCATGAGGTATCTTACAGGTCTCTTCTGGGTAGGAGAGGGAAGGATCCCTAACAGGGCTTACCAATAAATTGAATCTGATATGGACTCTTAGTTCCTAGACCTCTGATAGCTATTTAAACTTTTTTTTTTAAGAAGGTCATAACATAGGCAATTCAATATCCTATATTCATTCACTTAAGAGCAAGGAAGAAGGAAATATAACACACAAAGAAAATCAACAGTACCATGTGTTCAAAGTTTCACAGTAGCCCATGTGAGAAGACAAGAATCTGAGGCAGAGGTCAAGAAGGGAAATGATTTATGAGAAAAAAGGCTATTAGAACTGACAATTGAATGATTATTGATAACTTTGTAAGAGGTATGATTCAATGGACAACATATCAACTCTGGAGATAGAAGGCCTGGGTTCAAAATGCAACACTGATACTTAGAGGCAATGTGACCTTATTCAATTACCTAAACTTCTTTAGCTTCAATTTCTTCATCTTTAAGATAAGGGATAGAACTAAATGACTTTTGAGGTTTCTTCCAGCTCTAGATCTTGTCTGTGAACCTACGGGTCTATACATAGGTTATAGAGGTTTAGGTTAAAAATTATCTCTAAACAGTAGTTACAGTCCCCTCCCTTTTGAGATTCCTGGATCCTAAGAGAAATCCCTTCTTCCAAGGAGAACTGCCCAGTATAATTCTCAGTGTTGCTTGAAAAGCTATTGAAAGAAGGGACAGATAGTTTTCTAAAGCTACATTTCCTTCCCCACCCCCAAGAAAACAATTCTACTCTAAACATCTTCAGTAGTCCATAAAATAAGACCCAGTGTTTTAATATTGTCAGAAGGTAGAAGAGTAGTATAATGGAGGACATAAATATAAATAAATCTAAAAGGAGGTAATAGAGGCTTCTGAATTCCCTTCCAGCTATAGATCATGAGTTTACAAACCTATGTCTATGACTTGAGGACATTTTCTATATGCTTAGATTAGAAAATCATCTTCTAGGAGTAGGTAAGATCTGTTCTCTTTGGAAATCTGAGATTCCTAAGGAGAATCCATGCTTCCAAGAAAAGCTGAATGTAATATTTCTCACTAGTTCCCAGACAGACAACAACTCTATGCTAAACATTTTCAGGAGTCCACGAAATAAGACCCAATGTTTTTAATATTGTCAGAAAGTTGTGGTGGGGTGAGAGAGTCAAGATGGCAGAGTGAGGGAGTGAGGAGGGCAGAGTAAAAGTAGGGATTTATCAGACCTCTCTTACAAATTCTGTCAGATACCTCTAAAAAGTGATTCTGAGCAGATTTGATAGAGGTAGAAGCCACTAGGAGACTGAGTGTGGCAGCTTTCCAGCCTAGGAGAGTCCACAGGGTTGATGACACAGATCTGTGGTCTAAGAGAGCACCAGGTTTGCAGAATTGTACTTGACCACACCAGAACAGGAGCAGTAACAGAACCAAGTCAGAGGACCAGTCTGGGAGAGCACTGAGAGGGAGGAACTAAACCATATTGGAACAGGATCAGGAGCAGGAGCAGACCTGGTGCTGAATTGCTGGCTGCAGTGGCAATCTGTATGCCCTTCAGCCCAGTATGGGAGTCTGTTGGAGTTATGTAAGACAGAAGTACAGAGCCTGTGGCCCTGGCCACAGGTACTCCTGGAGTCTATTAGTCCACCATCTAAAGATTTGAAACTTTCCTTCTTGAACTTCCAGGAGCCATGATGTCTGAGTAAGATGTAGGTGCTCTCAGAGCTCCCTTGAATAACCCAGAGAATACTTCCCTAGGAGAAACCTTGGAATAGGGGATCCAGAATTGGGGGTTGACCAGTCTTTTAGCTCAGGAGGCTGGAGAGGCAGGCCTCTCTTGTGGGTTGGAAGGAGAC
>JAQQSZ010007269.1:0-13358 GCA_028646595.1 Phalanger gymnotis | reverse complement strand
TTTTTTTTTGGTTAGCAAAAATTTCCATACATTTAGTATAGATACCTTGAAGATAAATCCTCTTACATTTTTAAAATTTATTTTTTCCATCATAGACCTCTTCTATTCATACCTACTCAAGTCTAATTGCTCTCCTCATGTTCAACTCCATTTTTACAACTATAATAATTGAATCCAGGTGTAATGACTCAAATATCTGCAATGGCACAAAGAATTTATTAAAAACAAATCCTTGAAGCTCCCAGCTCGTGGTGGTGAAAGCGCAACTTCTTTCAGTCATCCCGAATCTGGGTTCATCCGACACCAGCAGCCACCCCGTGGCGTCTAGGCCAAGCCACCACATTCGTCACCACCATGCCACCCAAGTCTGACCCTAACGAAATTACAGTCATGTTTTTAAGGTGCACAGGTGGTGAAGTTGGTGCCACATCAGCTCTGGCCCCTAAAATTGGTCTCTTGGGTTTATCTCCCAAAAAGGTTGGTGATGACATTGCCAAAGCAACTGGTGACAGGAAAGGGCTAAGAATCACAGTGAAATATCATTCAGAACAGACAGGCCCAGATAGAGGTTATGCCTTTTGCCTCAGCCTTGATCATCAAAGCCCTAAAGAAACCTCAGGACAGAAAGAAGCAGAAAAATATTCAACACAACAGAAACATCAGTTTTGATGAGATTGTCAACATTGCTCGACAGATGAGGCACCGATCTATGGCAAGAGATCTCTCTGGAACCATTAAACAGATACTTTGAACAGCCCAGTCTGTGGGCTGCAACAATGATGGCAAACACCCTCATTATGTCATTGATGACATCAGTAGTGGTGCTGTTAAATGCCCAGCAAGTTAAAAGCTACAAAGGAGACTATTGCAATAAATTTCACATTTGACAACAAAAAAAATCTTTGATGATATTTTTTTTCTGTTTTCCATCTATTCGTTGCTCTTCCAGCTTCATCCTTAAATGCCCTTAGATATTGAAATGAAGGCTTAGCTGCTTCTCATAAGTTTTTCTTTAGTTTTTTTTTCCTCCCAATGTTTCTTGTTATTAAGGATGATGATTATGATGATAGTAATTATTTTCATCCTTTTTCTTGAAGAGAAGTAATACCAGAAAAAATAGTGGTAAAATTGGGGGTTTTGGCCCCTATGTTTACAAGTAGCATCAAAGTTTCTAGTTTGGGTTAGTGCTACAGAGATGGTAGCAGTTCCAAAGAGACAGGTTTAGGCCTGATAGCAGTAAGGCTGGGGGCAGTGGTCTAAGAGTTATCCCAAAGCAGAATGGGCAAACTTAGAAGCTAGTGCAGTTCCCTTAGGAAAGGTCTGTCAAACAGATTGCCACTTACTGGTAAATATCATAGATGGGATTCCTATTGGAATGGCCCTATGACTATGAGATTCTGTTTTTTTTTTTTCCAGAAAAGGGTTAAATGTTGAGGAGAGCAAAAAGACTTATATTGAGTGAAAGAGGAAACATGTTTGCTTTCAGAGTAGGAAATTTACTAGCAAATGAATTCTTGCCAAATTCCCTTATCTATGTTAGCAAAAGGGGGGAGAAGTGGAGAGAGAGAGAATTCAATTAGATTTACCTATTTATCTGTGGCAATATCTGATTTTGGATTTTCATGGTTCTTACATGAAGTTCTCCCTTGAATACTTAATATTCATCAGAGTTACTCCACTATCTCAACTTTAAGCAGAAAATAGGAAATATAGACGCACTATTTCTGTGACGTAGTTTAGAGAAAACATGTTTCTTTGGAAGAGGGAAAGCTTTATGTTGCTTTGATATTAAGGAATATATCTTTTAAAATGTGAATTGGTAACCATTATCATTCTGTAGATTTTTCCAGGCACATTGAATAACTGTGAGCTGCAAATGGCCGGGTCCTTATTTCACAATCTGTGTATTCTAAATCACTCACTGTTACTGAGTCTGCAGTGTTGGAGATGACACCAGAACATTTTTCTGCCGGCAGCCAGAGTTGTGGAGAGATTATGTGGAGACTTACTTCAGTAGGTATAAAATCATTGAATCACAGAATTTGCAACTAGATAGAATTTTGGAAGTTATCCATTTTATTAGTAGGATGGGAATAGGGTTAGGCCTGTAGTTTCTTTAGCACATGGAACTCTCATGTGAGGAAAGTCACTACTTAGTCATTGTAGGTCAGCACCTATAATAGGCACCCTTAGAGAGTGACCTCTAGCACCAATAAATAAAATAACTATTTCAGGATCACATAGACTCTATGACACTGTCACATACAGGGTCAGAAGTAGTGCTTGAACCTATATGTTCCTGGCTTTGAAACAGACTCCATACCTACTATCTATTGTTGTTACTAGTGATATATTACCAATTTAAGATAAAAAAAGCTATTCTTTTTCTCTGTTTTGTCTTATCTAAGTACTTGACAATAGGCAGTCTTTTTAGCTGTTTCCAGGAATTCCAGAAGTTTTTGGATTTAAAAGGTCTTTCTCAAACTTCCAGGCATGCCAGTTTTAAAAATAAATAAACTTATTAGGACAGTTTTAACTGACACACAGCCTAAACACTGTAATGAGTCACCTTGGGGGTGGGGGCAAAAAAGAGAAAGGATATAGAATCAAGGAGCTCTTGGCTTAAATCCCAGATCTGTTACTTCCAATTTATATGCCTTTTGAAATTCACTTAAATTTTCTGACCCTCTGTTTCCTCATCTGCAAAGTCAGGGAGTTGAGGTAGATAACCTCTATTGTGCCTTCTATTTCTAAATCTATAACTCCACAACAACCAGAGAGGCATCTAGAACTTTAAATGTAATGAAGTTCAAGATAAGGCAGGGGGGGAAAAGGGATTGTCTAATGGTCCACTAAAGAGGTTGCCCTCAAAATTGGCGTATCTAACTTTGTTAGCTTTCCACCATTCTATCTGTTTGATGTGGTAGACAGCCAGGGAGCTGTCCTCTCCAAAGCAGGGTAACACATTGAGACAAGATAGAATGAAGGATTGTTTCTCCTTAAAGTGTGTCTCATTGTTAGGGTACCTACATGGCACAGGGGATAGAGCACTGGACCTAGAGTCAGGAAGACCTGTCTTCAAATCCTGTCCCAGACACTTATTAGCTGGGTGACCCTGGGCAAGTCACCTAATCTCTAGACCACTTTTGGATCACTTGTAAAATGGGGATAATATTAGTGGCTACCTCACAGGGTTGTTGTGAGGAATAAATGGCATAATAATTATAATTATATATGATATGTATATAATATATAGTGCAAAGCCTTGAAAATAGTAAGTGCTATGTAAATGATTATTGTCTCCTGTTATAGGTTGCAATATATTTTAGCTAAGGCAGTTCCTAGCTATATGACCATGGAATATTTACATGTCCAAAAAATGACAAAGTAGGGGCACTAGGAAAAGAAAGTGATGTCTGAAGCAGAAGCTCGCTTCTGCAAATAAGCATTCTTTCTATAAAACAAGTAGGTCTTTTCAACTGCCATACTAGCTAACTATTTTGATGGATTAATTAGGAGAAATTTAATAAATATTTATTAAATACCTACTGTTTAAAAAAATCACTATGATAACGACTGGGACACAAATGAAAATAAACTAAGATAGTCCCTATTTTCACAGAATTTATAATCTAGCAGAGGGATATGTCACCTCTACCTGCCACAAAAAGATCAACATGTACAGGTTTTCTTCTATGTGGGAGATGGGTATGTGGAGACATGCAAAATAGATATAAGGTGATTTGGGGGCAAATGTGGTAGTAAATGGTAAGGAACTACACTCAGGGTAGGGAAGAACGACCTATTGGGTGCTTAATAACTATTTGAAGTAATGGATGAGTGGTTTGAAAAAAATAAAGTGTACATATAAGATACAAAGCTATCAAGGTCATCTGAAACTAGGGAGTGTAAGGGAAGGATATATGGAGTAAATGGCATTATACCTGGATCTTGATTTTGAAGATTTGTCTGGCTTTCACCAAACACCAATGGTGGGGGAAAGCATTCAAGACTTATCATCATGCATTGAATATAGTATGTATTTAATACATACTTGTAGATTGAGTGAGTAAAGGATATCATAAGCAAAAGTAAGAAAGAAGAAGAGCAGAGGAGATTTCCAGGAGACAGCAAGTAGCCTAGTTTGGCTGCCAAGTAGAGCTTATAGAAGAGAGTAGTTTAAGATAAGGCTAAAATGGATGAGTGGTTTTAAATTGAAAAGGCTTATTTTGTGTCATGATATGGAGTTTTCAGTCAAAAAATGGAATGACTAAACAATTTTGAATAGAGCTATGGCATGGTCCAATCAATCTGAGCATAAGAGAATATTAATCTTGACATCAGGTGAAAGATACATTGAAAGGAAGAGATTGAAAGAAGCAATATTGGTTAGGAGGATACTCCAAGGGTACACATAGGTTACAATGAGGCCTCCTCTATCAATGAAGTCAGTAGTGCTAATAGTACTAATACAAAAGAGAAGACTTTTCCTTAAGATATTGTTAAGGTAGAATTGATGAGACTTTCCAAATGATTAGAGCCAGGAATTAAGGGGAAAGTAAGAGACAAAGATAAATCCAATGTTTGAAAGAAGGGTAAAGAGATAAATACTCATGGAGACATTGGCAGAAAAAGGGGAAGCTAAAAAGAGTTTTCTAGGCAGAAAGACAAGCTTGATTATGGACATATTGAGTTTCAGGAGCCAGTGGCACACCTACATGGAGATGAATACTAGACAACTATAAATATAGGCCTGAGCTTAGAATAGATTTTATGGATGAAGATGTAGACTTTTCCAGTCTCCCCTCATAAAGTTAAAAGTTGAAGATATGAGAATGAATGAGATTTCTAAGGCAACGTATGGAAGAAGAAGGATTCCAAAGGGCAGAGAATTACTTCAAACCATTTTCTGGGAGTTTTCTAAGGGGCCTGGAAAAGAAATTTCTGGAGTGTGATGGGAGGTCTTTTACTAGAAAAATGTATTTGAGGATCAGAATTTAGGCATATTACTTTATATTTTTAATGTATAATATAAGAGTACAAACAGATTTCATATTTTTCCTAGACACAAGATAAAAGTTCCAATAAAAACCCAGCAATATTAAAGCAAGGTTGTTAATTTATCAATGCTTCTTTCATTGAAGAACAAAGCAAAACAGGAAATTTACTTCATAGCTCTCCTGAGTAGCTGAACACTTAATACTCAAAATGTAACTGGCTTTAAAATTCAATTTATAAATCTTTTTTTTGCCCAAATTAAGCCTTCTTTGCAAAACAAAGATAAACAGTACATACTGTACATAATGATTAGACTTTCATTAAATTGGAACCTAATATTTCAGTCAAGATTTGTCAAAATAATATGCTAATTTTTAGCCTCAATTTCTTCCAATGTTGCCAAAGATTTCATCTGATTCTTCAAGCCATTTTAAAGTGTTGACAACATTTTATGAAGCCTAAAGATGTGAATGCATTAGAGCTTGTTAGGACCAATCCTTCAATGGATTTGCCAAAGTTTGTTTTCTAGAAGTCAGAATCCCTGTCTATTCTCCCTGATGGTACTTACTATAGATATTTTAAAATATATTTCTTTTTCAGGTTTTAATTTGTGCTTCAAGATGTACCCAAGTATCTAAAAGAATAAGTTCCTCAATAATGAAAACAATGTTAAAAATCTCATTATCTCTGTTTTTTTTTGAAATATAGAAATGACAAAACATTTTGTTCATGTAATTGAACATATTAGCAGGTATAGGACAGAGGCAGTTAACTCAGTTAAATAAGGAAGTCTGTTAAAACTTGTGGAAGTGAAGGGGGAAATGAACCTGTTTTCATATGGGAAATATTCAGATTCCAGAATATCTTCCTTTCCACATGGTACATAGCTATCTAAAGATATCCAGAATCAAAAGTAAGTATTGGCCAATAATGTCAGAGTGGTAAACCAAGGGTTGAATGAAAAATAATCTTCAGGTAGATGAATAGTCCTTGTATCTCCAGATGACAATCAGTTGTTTACCCATCTCAGGTGAGGGCAGAACAAGACAATAAGGAACAAGTTGGATTTAATTCTATACAAGAAAGAACTTTCTGATGAAAGGACTAGTAAATATCATAAAAGGTGTCCATAGGAGGTTGATAGTATACTATGGATTTTCATATCTCTCTAGTGGCTATGAGGCATTGGGAATATGGGTTCCCTGTCTTGGTACATAGAATCTTTTTTTTTCAAGAAACACTGTCCTCAATCACTGTGCCTTAGTATGCTGGTACCTGTTTTTTTAATAGGAAAATAACATTGTGGCAAATCAGAGACCTCGAATGTTATCATTGGTGCCATTTTTATCAGACAGTATCTGTGGATATCATTTCTTATCTAATAACACAGAAAGTAGGAGTGAGCTGATTACATTTGGCATGTTACCTGCGGAAGATTCTTTCTTGTCTCAACAAATGTATTGTATTTCCCTTTCTTCAAGTGTGTATATAATTTCATCAAAGGTTGTATGTGATGGGGGAGGTGGCAAAGAAAGAAAAATAATAATAAAAAGAGAATTTAGGCTATTTTAGATTCTTCCATATCTATTATAGCCAGCATTTTCTACATATCATGAGATATGGAATTATTCCTGAAAGCATAGCTGTTTTCTTGAACAGCTACATCAGCCTTACCTATCCCATGCTTAAAGTTAAATGACACAACAGAGCCTCCAATAAAGACTTGGAGGAAAGCCAAGATACAAGCATCCAAGTTATGCTTATCACAGAATACAACTCTCCTGGGCTTGAAATAAGCAAAAAAGTCTAAGCATCTGCCTTACAATCTAAGCATCTGCCTTACAGTAATATAGCATGATGTTTTTTCCTGCTTCTTCCCAACATGTAGTAATGCCAGGGATTGTTTTGCTCCCATACCCTGACTGAGAGACAGTGGGAAGCATCCTAATGTAATTTTGGTCACTTAAGAGATAACTGGGAAAGAACAGGGTATTTCGTCGAGTTTGAGAAATGTGGAGAATTATTGGCAGAGAAGGGGATCATCCTAGGGGCTTTAGTCAAAGAAAATATCCAAGTGGAGGTAGGATGTTCCATTCTGATATCATTAATGGAGATTAAGCTCAAATTCTTAAAGGGTGGGATATATCTCTCACTGCTACAATATATTTTGTGCCAAGATAGTGGTCAGTGGGAATCAAAACGAAAGAAAGGGAAACCCAAGTGAACATCTTCAGGGGCAGTTTTATTGCATCACTTACATTTACACATAATTCTACTAGTGAAACTTCAGTAGAATATATTTTGGGGTTAATCCTGGGCCACTTTATAGTATGTAGAAAAAATACTTGGGTCATCATTCAGGGAAGCCACAAGAAAACAAACACTGCAATGTTCACCACCCCAGTATAAGAACCTTTCCAATATATGAAGTGGGCCCCTAGGTGGTGCAGTGGGTAGAGCACTGGACCTGGAGTCAGGAAGACTTATTGTTGTGAATTCAAACCTGGCCTCAGATACTTACTTGCTGTATGAGCCTGGACAAGTCACTAAACCCTGTTTGCCTCAGTTTCCTCATTGGTAAAATGAGGCGGAGAAGGAAATGGCAAACCACCGTAGTATCTTTACTAAGAAAATCTCAAATGAGGTCACAAAGAGTTGGACACAACTGAGCAACAATATATGAACTGTGGTAGACAATGGAATTATTTTTAATAAGAATAGGAATCTTGTAATGCCAAAAAGAAATCACATTGTTTGGATTCAATCTAGAAAAGGAAAATAAATGAGGATGATTTGAAAGTCTTACAGATTTCAAAGGGGAATAAAGAAAGATACTTGGTACCATTTCTTTCAGTCTTGTCTTTTCTTTTTTAAATTTGTTTTGTTGTTGTTCTTGCCCCTTTAAAACGGAATACAATCTCCTGGCCATCACTACCCTATATGTAGCATCTTCAACTATTATAGTATAAGCTCCAGAATATAGGCATCGTATGTTTTATTTACACCTGTGATCCTCATATTTGTGGCACAATGGTAACTGTTTAAGATAAGCTTTTTTCATTTATTTCTTCAATTATTCATTCATAATATATAACAAACCATTCCAAATGGTATGTCTTACATAGAAAATGTCACATTATTTTTTTTAAATCACAAAGGAGAATAAAATATCTATGGTTAGAAGACAATCTCATAAAAAAGTTGGGTATGGAGGTAATAAAAGAAAAAATGTCAGTTTCAATAACATGGGAAAACTGGTGTGGATTGATATGGAGGCAAGTAAAGAGAACTAGGAAACCATTGTATACTTCTCTGTTGCTAGAAAAGAGAAAGCTCTGCTAGTTCAAACAGCCAATCACTTTAATATGATATCTCTATGCCATATTTATGTATAGTGTTAACTTGATTAAAGATCTTCCCCACCCATTCAATAGGGCCTTTACTTACACCCTTTACTTACTAGGTGCAAGGCACCAGGCCCTCACCCTTTTGCTAGTTAGGTCACAAAGAGATGTGAAACCTTCAGGGCCCTAAGGAGAGGTGCTAAGAGCAGAGCAAATTGTATGTGAACTGAGTTCTAGCCAATCAGGACTATATAGAACTGAAAGCAGCAGAACTGAGAGCAGAAGAATCGAGGTGAACTGACAAGTGAACGTCAAGAGGACATTGAGGCAGCCAGCCCTAAGAGAGACTGCAGAGTGGAGAGTACGGACAAGAGAGTTGTGGAGGTTAAAGAACTGAGAATCTACAGCATGAACAGATTGGAGAACTGAGAGTCTAGAGAATCCAGGAGATGCAAGGACTCAGAACTGCAAGGGCTTTCAAAACTGTGGGAGAGGATGCAGGCAAACAGATAGTTAGGACCTGAGAGTTATTGTTTATGGGAAGGCCCTAGAGAGGCACGGGGGGGGGGGGGGGGAAATGGGGATGGGGAGGGAAGGTTACAGGATGACTTGGTTCCTTGCTATAATACTGTTTTAAAATATCCTTGTTGGTACATTGAGGTGGGTTTACTGGTTTTGAAATATAATTACTGCTGTATTGAATTGGGGTTATTGGTCTTGGGATTGGATCTTCTAGTATCTAAATAAATGTTATACTTCCTCTGCCTTCTACCTAGAGAGTTTTTCATACTTTGTGATCCTAAACCATACAGGCATGTTCATGCTCAGCCTCGAGGTCATGAATCTTGCCTTACTGATACATTATGATACAGCTTTTGAACTCAACTTGTTTCTCCTTAAATACATGTGCTATGCTGTATATCTCTACAAGATTTTCCTTTCTATTTCTTTTACGTTAAAATTTTCTCAAGTGTTGCATAACATGTTTCCCCTCCATACCCATCTCCTTGTTTTCCCTGGAGAAGGGATTTGTCATCAAATGTTCAAGTCTCAACAACATAAAAGAGACAACAATGAGGTATTAGCTATCTGTGATAGATTTGGTCACAACATAAGAGCTCATTATGAGGTACAATTTGGTCCTTTGAATGAATCCAAAAGTAAATATTTCTATATGATAAAGAATAATAGACAATGCCCCAAAGTTACCATGCAAGTCAATTCAGTGGGTCCAGGAGAAAGAAACAACATGGAATCAATCTCTTGTTGGAAGGACCAAAATGGAGCTGGAGAACAGAAAATGATAGAAAACAATATAGAGAGGAGAAAGCAGAGCCTTAAGCAAAATTAACCGCTGCAAAGAAAGAGTCCTGGATTCTAGGAGCAAGACAAATTGGGCAGACAGAGGCTGGAGAGAGAAGTAGAGACATTGTCTTCTCCTGGTACAGGATTTCCTACTCAGGCATCCTACAGCTTCTTCCTCTACTTCTGAATCCCAACTAGGAACATTTACAAATACCCTAGGACTCAGCTATTTAAAGCTCCTGTGGGTATAGGTAGCATTTTTTTCCTTAAAATTGACTTCTTCCCTGTTTGATTTCATCAGGGAAAAAAATCATGTCTCACAAAACTCTTAGGGCTAGACAAATCTTTACTGAGAGTTTAACACTTCATAGGACCTTGGGATTCTATTCTTTGGTGCAATTAGGGGTTATTGCTTTTTCTAACAGTATCTTTCCAGATAGAGTGGCCTGTCAACTATTGAACCAGTTTTCTATCATTCTTTATGTGTTACACTTGCTAATTTCCTCTCTGACATGTGTATACACATATTCTATTTTTATTGTTTTTTGATTGCTTCAGTTGTGTCCTATTCTGTGTGTCCTCATTCAGAGTTTTCTTGGCAGAGATAATGGAGTAGATTGCCATGCCCTTCTCCAGTTAGTTTTACAGATGAGGAAACTGAGGCAAACAGGGCATTACAACAATGCTACTTACCACTACTGTGGCTGTCTAAGACCAATAACACCAGCACACAAGAGGGCTGCTAGAACAGGTTTTTGGATCTGTCTTTATAAGGAAAGCAACTTTAAGGGGTTAGCAATCTACTTTAATTAACATTACATGCATCATTCATGTAGTTCAGAGGAAAAAGTCAGCACCCTGAAATTTAGAGAAAACACAAACGGAAATTATATAGAGACAAATAACAAATCAACAGACAAGTTTATGTGGCTTCACACCTCTCAAATGCTTTACACCTCTTGAGGGCTTCACAGCTCTTGTGACCTAATTAGAAAAAGGATGTGGGCCTTCCTACAAGCAAAGGTAACACTCAATCAAAGACACTTGATTGCCTTAGTGCTGAGAAGCACTCCAAAAGAAAAAAAAAAGTAAAAAGTCCCACTTTGCTTGCCCTTACAGAGGGTTGAGTGACTTATCCAAGATCACATAGCTAGTACACTTCTGAGGCTATATTTGAACTCAGGACCTGGCATTTTATTCATTGAACAAACTAGCTGCCCTGATATATACATATATCCATGTGTATTTACAAATATATGTATATGTATGCATACATATAAGTATATCGATTATATGTATGTGTGTGTGTCTGTAAATATGTATATGTATATATACACACACATATATAATATTATCATATATTTTATGTATGTATATATACATTTCCACACACATATATATATACACACATGTACAAAGCCTGTATCTGCAATGTACATATATGTATAGATATATAGACAGACACATTTATGTGTATATATATGTATGTACGTATGTAAATGTGTGCACATATAGTGTGTATATACATATAAATATGTGTGTGTAAAGCTAGTATCGATAAGGTCAATTTTTTTCAACAATTATAAATGTGTCAAATTTCAATGAAAAACATTAAGGCAGTTTCAGCTGCCTTTTGTTTCAATATTCTATGCTTATTCTGAGATGTAGGGCTAATTTCTCCTGAACACCTAGAATCAAAATTGAAAAGAGTTTTGCACTTATCTCACAACTCAATTAAGTATGCTTTAGCCTAGCCACAATGTATCTTTGGAGAATAATAGGAAAGTGATGTTTCAGTTTCTCTATACTGCTGGGAGAGTTCATAACTCTTAAGTCCTGAATTGTTAATGATAGGTCGTATTCATTAAAGAGTTATAGGAAATAAAACCCAACTGTCCTCATGTAAAATAAGTGAGCCATATTACTCTTCCAACAGTTCTCACAGAGCAGAAATATATTCCACATATACTTAGAAGTCCTGTGATAAAAGTTACAGGTAATATATTTTCCTGTTTTATCCCAAGGACATTCCCGGAAAACTTTTTTTTTCTTCTTTGTAGAATTTACCAAGTCAAGTTAAACATGTATTTTACAATGTTCCTGAAATCTGCAAAACAATTTACAATAATCCAAAGTAAGTGATATCTGATTTATGCATATCATTGATTAGAATGCTTTTATGAATAGGTCAAGTCTCCTGGTCATTTTTCTTTGTTTCCTTTTCTTTCTTTTTTCTTTTTTTATTTTTCTGGGGAATGAGATGTTTCTGCCTTTTGGTATATCACTTAGAAATTCAATTACATAATTTTTAAAGTAGTTAACTTGACATCTAGATGTATCATGGAGTCTTTTTTTAATAGAAAAACATGAAAACACTGTATGAGGATTGATAGCAATTCTGAATAATTTCCATTAGGAAACTAGTGTTAATAATCATATTAAATTTTTTCTTAAATTTTTTCTATTTGACATTTTCTGAATATCCATTTTCTGACCTGCTCATACATTTATCTTGATGAATAAATCTGTCACTACCAAGGTGGATGCATCCAATGTGATACAGTTCAATTTTCATATGCTCTATCAAGCCATCTCCAACAACTCTAGTCCACAATATCCTTTCTATTTTTCAAACCATAAACAAATTTTGCATGACCCATTTATTTAGTGTTTAAAATGAAGTCATATACAGTTGAACTTTACTACATGTGTATATCTACTCTCTCAAAGACTGTAAGTATCTCAAGGACAAGGAGTAGTAATATGTACAAAATATTTGCTTTATTTTGTTGTTTAGTCATTCAGCTATGTTTGATTCTTCATGACACCATGTGCCATAGCACAACAGGCCTTTCTATTCCCTACTCTCTCTCATTCTGTCCAAGTTTATTTTCATTGTTTCCATGATACTATCTAACAATCAAATCTTCTGCCTTCTCCTTTTCCTTTTGATTTCAATCTTTCCCAACATCAGGGTCTACCAATGTGTCCTGTCTTTTCATTATGTGACCAAAGTGTTTAAAATTCACCTTCAGTATTTGACCTTCCAGTGAATAGTCTAAATTAATTTCTTTAAGTATGGACTGATTTGATCTCCTTGCTGTCCAAGACAGTCCTAAAAGTCTCCCCCAGAACCGCAATTTGAAAGCTTAGATTCTGTGGCACTCAGTCTTCCTTGCTGTCCAACACATACATTGCCACTGGAAAACAGAAAGCTTTGGGTTAGCAAGGTGTCTCTCCTTTTCAGTATGCTATCAAGATTTGACATAGTTTTCCTTCTAAAGAGCAAGGGTCTTTTAATTTTGTGACTTCAGTCATCATCCACAGTGATCTTTGAACTCAATGATATAAAATCTGACACTGCTTCAATTTTTTTTTCTATTTGCCAGGAAGTGATGGGTCCACTTGCCAAGATCTTAGTTTTTTTGTTTGTTTGTTTTGTTTTGTTTTACTTTTATCTTAAGCTTCAAGCTGGCTTTTACACTTTCCTCTTTCGTTGTCATAAAGAGGCCTCTCGATTTTTTTCACTGTGCAACTAGAGTGGTATCATCTGAATATCTGATATAGTTGATATTTCTCCATGAAACCCTAATTTGTATGATGTACTCTGCACACACTAAATAAATACAGTAGTCCAGGAGATAAGATGGCAGTAAGAAGAAAGTCACTCCAACCCTCCCTTTGACCTCGGAAAGTCCAGAAAATACCACC
>JAQQSZ010007268.1:0-13358 GCA_028646595.1 Phalanger gymnotis | reverse complement strand
AGTGACCCATGAGGAAAGAGAGGTAGAATGGATGTTATTACTCCTATTTACAGATGAGGAAACTGAGACTCAGAGAGGCAAGACTAAAGGTCATACAGGTAGTGAGTGTTGGAAGTGGAGGTCAAACTCTGCACATTGACCATTTCACCGTATTGTTTCTCCATCTGCCCCCAAATGTCTGAGTTGAGAAAACAGCTCCGTGGTGCTGGTTTTTGTGGCTAAGCAGCTCTTGTGATAACTTCGGAGTTAAATAAGATTCAAAATGAGATAAAAAAGCATGGAGGCTGTTTTTGAACCTGACTCATGGAAATATTCTAGTAAGTCTGAGCTGTCATCCAACAGCCACTGGGCTAAGCCGAGCCTTTCTAGATGCGGAGGGTAGAGACGTCCCATGCGGGAGCCCTGCGTCACTCTCTAATCATCCACTGCATTTTCCAACCACTGGCCACGGCCGTGAATTAGGGAGGTCATTTGTTGAAAACTGGACTCTAACTTTAAAAACGTCTTAGGACTCTATTATGATAAAGAGAAGTGAACACACACTCATCAGTCACTCACTATTCTTTGCCAAATTTACACAAATCTGACTCTGAAAAGGCGAATATTAGCCTTCCTATTTCCCATATGGAAAAGAAAAATGAGCCCCCCCCCAACTGTTACATCCTCATTGAAGACAGAGTGCTCTCATGTGTCCCTGACACCAGAGCATGCAAATGACAAAGGAACACAGGAGAGGGGAGAGCAAAGGCTGTGCTGCTCTGAGGCTCTGTTGGTATTCTACTCTTGGCAGGGCCTCATCTTGGGGCACAAATGTCCTCTACACAAGGGCTGAGCACTGAGAGGGCTCCAGGCCAATAGGCTGCTGCACTTTTCTTTGGATGTGTCAGAGATGGGCACTGCCAGCCCTCCCACCACCAATGCCATTCATTGACCCTGAGGCTGGAGAACGGCTGAAGCGCTTCTCCTCTCCCCACCTCCCTTGACAAGCTCCTGGCTAAAAACTAGCCATTTGGTATTCTGAGAATACATTTAGCAGGCCTGCTCATGTTAGCTTTTTTTCCTAATGGCGAGAGATGGCATTCACCAATGTTTCCCTTTTTCTTTGCAGAAAACAAACAGCCTTTCAAATTACCAGTTCTTGTTCCAGGATCTGGCCATCACTACCCTCATTGGGATAACAAGTAAGCAACATGTAAAACTTTCTCCCTGTGCAGTCACTCTTTGATTCCTTCCGCTCTACCCAGAGGATTACACTGTCCTAGTGGGGCTGCCTCTTCAATACCAATGCCCTAGGAGCCGATCAGACCCACGGTTGGGTTCCAGCAGGGCTGATTCTGAAAAGAAAGCAAAAACAAAGGAGTAGTCACTAAGAAAAAAGAATGTACAGGGGGCAGCTAGGTGGCATAGTGAGTAGAGCACCGGCCCTGGAGTCAGGAGCACCTGAGTTCAAATCTGGCCTCAGACACTTGACGTACTTACTAGCTGTGTGACCTTGGGCAAGTCACTTAACCCCCATTATCCTGCTTTCGCCCTGCAAAAACAGAATGTACAAAAAAATAAAGATGGGGATGGGGGTGAGGTGTGCTGGCTGGCCTGGCCTGTGATTTTGCTCCCTTCTCTGTGGAACAGAGAAAGCTGGAATCCGGTGGACCGACTGTAAGCCCCTCGAGGGCAAGACCCACTTTATTTTTTTCCCCTTCAAATCCCCAAAGCCTAGTCCAGTACCTGGCACTTAATAATACTTCAGAAGAGATTTTTGGTGCTGCAACATAACTGGTGATGAGCACAAACCCTGATGTAGAAGACCTGTGTGAATAAACCCGGAGGCTCCATTGGATGCCAAGCTCCATGTGGGTCAGCAGCGTGTGTGATGGTGCAGCCTCATAAGCAAAGGGAGCTTGCACGGCCTTAAGAGGGGTGTGGCTTCCGGGAATAGGGAGGAGATGGCCTACTGTGCTCTTTTCTTGTTGGCCGCATCCGGATTCATTTGTTCAGGTCTGGGCACCTCGGCTTCTGAAGGATGCCTGTAACCTGGAGCGCCTAGTGAAGGGCTTCCACGACGGCGAAGGGTCTTGAATCTGTGCCATAGAAGGAATGATGAGGAAGGGTTGATGGAACTAGACACGTTTAGCTTGAACAAAAAGAAGACTCTTGGGGGAGAGAGTGAAGGGGGAGGTGCTGCTGAGAGGCAGAATGGAGTAGTGGATAGAGCACTGAACTTGGAAAAGACCTGGGTTCAAATTCCATCTCAGATCCTTACTAATGGACAAGATGCTTCATCTTTTTTAACTGCAAAATGAGGCGTTGGACTCGATGGCCTCTAAGGTCCTTTCTTGCTTTAAATCCATGATCCCCTGATTGAGGAGAGCTGCGCTCTAGCATCTGAAGGGTGGTCATATGGAGGAGAGACTGGACCCTTTGACTTTGACCCCAGGAAGCAGAATCAGGAAGAAAGGGGGCAGGTTACAGAGGTGAGCTTAAGCTGCAGGTTACATAGAAGCTTCTTAACCCTGAGAGCCAAATGGAATGGCTGCCTGGGAAGGAGTGGCTTCCTTTCCTTGGAGTTCTTCAAGAACAGGCTCGTTGGATATTTTAGGCTGGGGATTCAGGTCCAGATATGGTCTGGACCAGATGCTCCCTGAGATAGCTTCCAACTCCCAAATGGTGTAATTCTGTGAAACTTTCTGGAGAACTTGGTTGAAAGTCTGCCTTCCCCGGTGCATATGTCTGGCTTATTTTGGAGAAGAGAAATGGCCCTTTTGTTCTACCTTCTGAGGAGAAGGCAGCATCTTCCCACCCTCATGAGGGCACGTTAAGAATTTCTCCTTCCCCTTTTGTCTTTCAGTGAGTCTGAATGGCGCCTACCCCAAGCTGGTTCCTTACAGACCCCCAGGCAGGCTGATCTCCCCTCCTCTGCTCTTATCTGTGCTGCTCAATGTGCTTTTCAGCCTGGTCATGCACATGCTGGGCTTTGTTCTTGTCCGGAAGGAGCCCTGGTACTCTGCCACTGATGTGTTCAGGTACATCCTTAATAGTGCAATGCAATATAATTCAACAACAAAACCCACTAAATATCTACTGTGTGCCAGGCCCTATGGTAGGTTCTGGTGATACAAAGACAGAATGGAAACAGTCCCTGCCCTCAATGAGCTTCTATTTTACTCTGGGGAGAGGGATGGGTAGGACAAGAGGCACCCATGGAAGTAAACCCCAAAGTGTATTTAAAATCATTTGGAGAGGGAGAGAGTGCTAATAGTCTGGAGCATCGGGAAATGCTTGTGTAGGAGGTAGCAGTGAGCTGTGCCTCCTCAAGTTAGGGATTGGCTCAGAGAGGCAGAGATAGGGAAGGAATACACCCTAGGTTGGGGCTCCACTTGGGCAAAGTGGGAAACAGAGTCCTGCTTGGGAAACAACCAGCAGGTATGTTTGAATGTGGGAAGAGAAATAATACTAATGCAAATTCAATTCATTAAACACTTCTTAAATGTGCACTGGGTGTAAGACACTGTGCTTGGGAAACTGGAATAGCAGGGAAAAAGTCACACTTCGTGCCCTCAAATAGTTTCTAGTCCACCCGTTCTGCTCATTTGGTCTTTTTCATCTCTGGCAACTAGCACTGATGGAGGGGTTGGCTAGAGGGGCAGGAAGGGAGGCTTCCCAAAAGCCCTCCTCCTCTGTCCATGAGATGTTGCTAGGCCCCAGAATTCTTTGTCTTTTGAATATTGGTGCTTTCATTCTCTGTGCTTCTCTTTCTGCACTCATTCCTTGTTCCTTCATTTTCAGTCACTGTGCCCAGTCCTGCTTCCTCAGCAGGATGAGATCTTGAGGCCAAGGCAGGGTCTCAGATGCCTTCTACTCTGTCCTGGCACCTGGGGCAATGCCCCATACATGCTCTCTTTTTATCATTTGATGAGTGTTCCTCTTCTGGCCCCTTTTCCAGTGCCTGCTCCCTACCAGAGGGAAACATCTCCAGGACAACTGCTTCACCCATGATATCAGGCAAGGTTGGCCCTGACAGCTTCATGAGTTATGAGAACACCACAATCTGGTTCTTGGGGACCATCAACTGCATCATTGTCGCACTGGTGTTTTCCAAAGGAAAGCCATTCAGACAGCCCATTTATACCAACTGTAAGTATTTTTGGCACTGTCCATCCATGTGTCAGAACCACAAAGGGTTCCATAGCTATGTTTACATCATGAAGGAACTTGAAGTATATGGCTGGAGGTGTGTTAGGATATGCTCATGATTTACAGTAAAGCCACAAGAGATGAACAAATAATCAATATTTCTCTTCCTGTTTCTGGGGTGAGAGAGCCTCATGACAATTGTCCTGACTATCTTGACAAACAGTTCAATTATTTAATACCTTCAACTTTATTCATTAAATAATATACTTTCTGAATCCAAACACGGAAAGGATCTGTGATTTCATCGGCAT
The DNA here is from genome assembly GCA_028646595.1 of Phalanger gymnotis. Lineage (NCBI taxonomy): Eukaryota > Metazoa > Chordata > Mammalia > Diprotodontia > Phalangeridae > Phalanger > Phalanger gymnotis. The sequence goes on along the minus strand of JAQQSZ010007268.1, from coordinate 8,916 downwards.
AAGGGACTCCAAGGACAGGATTGCCTTCCATTAATGAAGATTGCAGTCCATCTATGACTAAGTAAATAAGACCTAAGGAGTTGCTGGGAGGTATCTAAAGGCAAAAAGGCCCATAGGCCTAGAATCCTCATTATAGGGCAGGAAAACAATCTTAGGTTTCACCAAGCTAACTCTCACCCTATGCCACCACCATTGTAAAGGTGCCATCTGCATCGGTAGGTGGAGTCTCCACATGAATGAGATCATGGAACCTGGAAATATGAAGCAAATTTCTTTGCTAAAACTCAAACATTACATGTGGATGCTTTGAATTATGTCTAGGAAAAAAACGAGAGGAAGATGAAAGGACTGGTATCATGGACCCTTTTGGTTTTTTGTTTTGCTTCTTACCTCAAGTGCTGGGCATTGTGCACTATATGGCATGGGCATCCAATGACTTGGGTCGAGTGATCTAGGCCCTGTGGCTAATGTCAGTAACATCAGGGAGGGACCCTGGCAAACCTAAGTGCTTTCTCTTCTTTGATCCCTTCAGATACCTTTGTCATAGTCTTGGTGATCCAGACAGGGGTGTGTATCTTCCTTCTCTTTGCGAATATTCCTGATCTCTATCAGCGGATGGATGTAAGTATCATTCATCCCTGGAGCTGACGTTGATGTATCTGGCTGTATTGTGACAGGATGCTCCCAGACTCCTGCCCATGTACCACCCAGCAATGCTCTGGGATGGCAGCTTCCAACAGTGGGCTTGGCCCATCAATAGTTGTCATGAATGTTGGACAGGATCAAAAATCCGGTTGGTCTCCCTTTCTCTCCAGGCCTTTAAAACATCTTGTGAGTTTTTCTCCTAAAAGATCCTGACATGCTTGGCAAACCTCCTTTGACTTCACCCTCTTCAAAGCCCAATAAGTTGTTTTCCAAATGCTCTGGTTTCCCAATAGCTTTGCCCAGAGCTCTTTTTCTGTTCATTCTCAAGCCCATTTGTGATTCCAGACAAAATGAATATGTATTTTTCCTATTTGGTTACACTTTACCTCTTAAAAATTACTTTCAAAGGGCCAATTGCTATGCTTGTCAGGCATCTTCTTTCCCTCACATTTCCCTCTGCCACAAATTTAAATGTTTAGATACCTTTGAAGCCCCAGGGAGAAATCTGAGATACGCAAGATATGGAAAAACATCACCCCTAATTCCCACTTCTGTGCCCTGGTGCCTCATTTTCATGTGTCCATAGACCTTGGATGTTCCCTCCACTGAGGGATGCAGATAGAGCCCCTTCATGTTTGCATGCTTGCTCATTCTGTGTATCTCTTGTATATGTCCTCTCATCAATCCCCAAACATCTATAACATACCTACCTGTGTCAAACACCAACTTCAAAGAAATTACATTCTATAGGAGTCAAGAAAATGCACATAGGTAAATGTATACAAAATAAGTATGTGCAATAATACACATATGCATACATATATACATATATTTCTGTGTATATGTATATACACATAAATACACAGAGTAATTTGGGGAGGAGGAAGTACTGGCTCTTGGGGAGATCAAGAAGACCTACCTCATAGAGGGGGTGGGGCTGGAGCTAAGCTTAGCAGGAACCAAAGGATTCCAGGAGCCAGAGGTGAGGAGGAAAGGTGTTCTGGGAATGAGGGAAGCCTGTGCCATGGCTTGAAGATGAGAAATGGGAAGACAGACCCTAGAGGACGCGTGAGGGAGTGAGGCAGAAGAAAGCTGAAAAGGCCAATTAGAGGGAAGCTAAGAAGGACTGGAACTGCCCAAGAAGCATTTGTGTTTCATCTTAGAGGCAATGAGGCAGGGGTCAATGGAGTTTACTGAGCAGGGCAGTGACCCGATTAGGGACGCTACAGGTAGCTGGGTTCAGGATGGTCTAGAATGGAGAGAACACTGAGGTAGAGAGACCAATTAGGTGGCTATGTTAATATTCTCCGTATCTAAGTATCTGTCTGTCTGTCTATCAGTCAATTTGTCTGTCTCTCTCTATATGTATCATCTAGGTAGACAGGTAGATAAACATTTATTAGGCATTAGACTGTGGACTCTGAGGGCAGGGACAGCCTTGTGCTGTTTTTTGTATCTCTAGAGCTTAGCACAGTGCCTGACACATAGTAGGTGCCTTCCTTAGCCTGAGCTAAGTTCCGGGGACGAGAATAGAAGTAAGCAAGCCAGCTTCTGCCCTTAAAGTGTTTTCATTCTAATGGAAGAAGACTACAAAAGGAGGGTTAGGGTAGGAGAGGAAGGAGCCTCATGCAGGAGCAACGAGGTGATGAGGACTCAGAGGGCTGGCCTTACATGTGAAAGAGAAGGATGGGAGAGATGTGCAGGTAGAAAGAGTGAGACTCGAGAACAGGGATGACAGAGGTTATAGACCTGGGAGACTAGAAGGATTTCCCACAGAAAAAGGGAAGTGAGGAAGAGAGGAGGGAAAGACAATGACTTCCACTGTGGGCATGTTTTATTTGAGATGCCAGTAGGGCATCCAGGTAGGAAAGGAGAGATGTGGGAGTAGAGCTCATGAAAGAGCTGGGATTGGGGGATGGGGAGCGAGGCATAGAGGATGAGTGACTGTCCAAAATGTGACTGTTAGCACCCTCTGCCTGTTTCCACCACTCTTCACCCTTTGGGCCAGATTTTGCCAGGAGGCTCACCCCTAGTAGGGCCCCCTGGGAAGCAGAAGGAGCAGAGACTGGGCTGTAACCTGATGCTCAGCACACAGCTCCCCCTTCCACATCCACAGCTCTCACTGTGCAGAACCATTTAATAAATGCTTGTAGATTGATTTTTTTGATTGAGAGTGGCTGTTGGGGGGCATGTTGAGTAAGTGAGGTAGGGCCAGATTAAATGCCTTAAATGCCAGGCAGAAGAGTTTGGAGAATCAGAAGAGTAACACAGTCATTATGGGGTCTAGAATGGGCATAAGATGTGATAAAAGCCACTTTGGAGGCAGATCAATCAGGCATCAGGGTTCAAGAGAGCCTTATGCAAGAGAGCTAGGAAGCCGCGAAGCAGGGTCTACTTGCTGTTCCTCACACACAATACTCATCTCCCACCTGGGGGCCTTTGCATTGGCTGTCCACCCTGCCTGGAATGCACTCTCTCCTCATGCTCATCTCTTAGCTTTCCTAGTTTCCTTTAAGAAACATAGACATGAATTAGAGGAAGAAAAGAATGCATCACTGGATGCCCTCAACAGCCGAGGGAAGCCGTCTCAAGGAGACTATGGCTCCTCTTCCCTAACAGCATGCATGACTCTCTGACTGGTTCCATTTCTGGGTCTCTCTTAGCTCGTCTGCACACCCACCCTTTGGAGAGTCTACCTGGTCATCATGCTTGCTGTCAATCTGATTCTGTCCCTGGTTGTGGAGGTAAGCGCCCTTGGGTTACTGGCCATGTCAATGGCTACTCCACAAATGTCTAGAAGCTCTCTACAGACAAGGCCAGAGTTGCAGGGGTACAGTCCTCTCACCTCTGATGATGGGGAAGCACTAGAGGGAGGGTGGCTCCCTTAGGGCTTTGTGGCCCTGACTCCGTGGCTGGGGTACCCAACATAGAAATTGTCTCCACTTTGTGGCATGCCTGCTTTAAGTTCCCCAGTCCAGGAGGCCACTTGTCTCTTTCTGTCCTCTATCCCCTCCCTCTCTTCCTGCTCTCAACTCTGACCTTCCTCCTAAAAGACTTCTCCCATTTGGGCTGATCTCTCACCATTCCATCCTTCAGAGTCCTCTGGGGAAGCCCCTGATTCCTCAATGTCATTGAAGGAAACTTTAACTCTCACTTTTCCATGATCTCTCTTTGTTATTAGAAGGTACTCCTCCTGTAGTGCTCTGTGTGGTCTCAGGGGATCTAGTGACATCAAGGAGGTAGGATTGAGGACATCACTTAGATTTTCCTATACAGAATTGTAATGGACAGTGAAAAGCCTGGGGCCATGACCTCGGCCTTCTAGTTTGATGTCATCCAATGGTGAACCAGCCTTCCTGATGCTCAGGTCCATAGACAGCTGCTACCTCAGCAGGCCTCCATGCTGAGGGATATCTGGAAGGAGCCAAAGGAAGCTGGCCCATCTTCCAGGAAGTAACAAGAGAGGCTGGGTGGCCTGACCATCAAGGCCATGAGGGTGCTGATGCAGTAGGTGATTTGTAGAGGGCTTTCTGTCTGCCAAGTGTCAGAGGGAAGTTTTCTGATCAAATCCTGGCAACAACCCTGACTATTAGCCTCATTTTCTAGAGAAGTGAGAGGCCCATAGTCCAGCCTCCCTGACTCCAAATTCAGTGGTGCTGCCATTACACCAAGCCTCTCTCCTTTTTTTTTTGTTTCTTGGCTTGAGGAAAAGATAGAGGAACAAACACAAGGCATTAGGGATCCCATGGAAGCTTTTTCCTCTGCTGCCCTGCTGAGGCCTGCAGGTGACACTGGGGTCTCTGAGGCAGCACCAGGGGCCTGCAAGCTTGGGGGGTGGGCTTCTAGGGGAGAGGCCCTGGCGCAGGACTGAACGTCAGCCGGCCGAGGTTCAGCCAACTGTGTTAAGCAGTGGGGCTCAGTACCAGGTTGGCCAAAGGAAAGTCACCTTTTTCAGCCACAACAAGTCTCTAGAACCAGGTCCTAGGGGCTCATGTGACATGCCCCAACCCCATGAATTTTAGGGGCTGTGTGAACTTGGATGAGAAAAAGGACATCTTTGTTTTCACCTAAGATCTAACATATTTAGCAATTACTTCAATTGTGAATGTAGGCAACAGACCAGAGTAATGTTAGTTAGAGGTCTGTGACCTGCAAAAAAGATGAAGAATCCTTGCCCCAGAACCCTCTACCAAGACTGAGGAGCTGCAATCTATATTGGTGGAGAGAACCACACCCAGAGCAATGCTTTCATGTATAGGTTGGGCTGCTCTTTTGAGTAACCAACATGGGCAGCAATCAGAAGACCTGGCTTCCAGTCCCAGCTCTGCCAGGATCATAGATAGAATTCAGAAGTGCAAAGGACCTCAGCAGCAGCTAGTTAAATCCAATAACAATGAACATTTATTAAGCTCCTGCCATGTGCACCAGGCACTGTGCTAGGCACCAGAGACATGAAGAAAAGCAAAAGAAGAAACTCCCTCTGGGAGCTCACAGTCTAGAGGGGGAGAACACATGCCAACAACTACGTATGAACAAGATATAGAAGACAGGATCAGCTGTGATCTTCTCAGAGGAAAGGCACCAGGACCGAGAAAAGCTTCTAGCAAAAGATGGGACTGTAATTGGAGCTTGAAGGAAGCCAGGAAGCAGATGAGAGGAGAGAGAGCATTCCAAGCATGGGGGATGGTCAGAGAAAATGCCTGGACCCGAGAGATGGTATGTCCTGTTCATGGGACAGCCAGGGGGCCAGTGTCCCTGCCTTGAAGTGTGGGGGAGTAAAGCATAAAAAGACTAGAAAGGTACAAGTGGTTTGGGTTAGGAAGGGCTTTGAAGGTCAGAAGATTTTGTATTGGATCCTGGAGGCAGTAAGGACCCACTGGAATTTAGTGAGTTGGGGGGGGGGTGACATGATCAGATCCTGTGCTTTAGGATAATCACTTTGGTCACTGAATGGAGGATGGACTGGAGTGGAAGAGACTGAGGCAGGCCGACCCACCAGCAGCCATTGTTGTAGTCTAGACATGAGGTGATGAGGGTCTATGAGAAGATGACCAGAGAGTGGCCAGCATTAGAGCAGACAAGGGGGATCTGCACAAGGATCTCTCCTACAATGTGTCTCCTAAGTGGATCTTGAGCATCTTTTGCAGATCTCTGGTGAGGGGGAACTCATCACTTCTTGAGGCTGACTTCTCCCCTTTAGGCCAGCTCTCATCATTAGAAAATGTTCCTACTGGCCAACCAAAATCTTCCTCTCAGTAACTGACCTCCCCCTCATTTTCAGAGATCATGGAATGACTGGTTTTGAGAGCTAGATGGGGTCTCCAAGACTGTGTAGCTCAACTCCCTCATTTTAGAGGGGAAACAGGCCTGGAAAGGGGAAAGAGCCTGTTTGAGGAGACAGTGAGTAGACCAGATTCCAGGTCACTGGGCCCCCAGCCTAGATGAGACTGGACTTTGAATTCCACCCCCGATAGGTCACTTCATTGACCTGAGCCTCAGCTTCTTTGTTTCCAAATGAGAACAATGATACCCATGGTGCCTACCTCACAGGCACATCACCATGATATGCGGGATTTATGATGATGATGGTGACGATGATGATGATGATGATGGTGATGACAATGGTGATGATGGTGGTGGTGATGATGACGATGATGGTGGTGACGATGATGATGATGGTGATGGTGATGATGATGATGATGATGATGGTGATGATGATGATGACGATGATGATGATGATGATGGTGATGATGATGACGATGATGATGATGATGATGATGATGATGATGGTGATGACGATGGTGATGGTGATGATGGTGGTGATGATGGTGGTGGTGATGATGATGACGATGATGGTGGTGATGATGGCGATGATGATGATGGTGATGATGATGATGATGGTGATGACGATGATGATGATGACGATGATGGTGGTGATGATGATGGCGATGATGATGATGGTGATGATGATGATGATGATGGTGATGATGATGATGATGGTGATGACGATGATGATGATGATGGTGATGATGATGGTGATGATGATGGTGGTGACGATGATGATGATGATGATGATGGTGATGATGATGATGATGATGATGGCGATGATGATGATGGTGATGACGATGATGATGATGATGATGATGATGGTGATGATGACGATGGTGATGATGATGATGGTGATGACGACATCAAGCCTTTAATGAGCCCTTTCAGGTTTGCAAAGAACTTTGCTCATGTTACATGATCTGATGGTGTTCACTATAAAAATGTGTCATTATGATGATTATTATGACCAAGAAGCACATGCAGCAGCCACATCCTGGGAAAACTGGCTCATCAGACAGCTAAACCAGGTTGAGGGGGACCAATGGGCCTCAGACTCACTGGCAAGTTGGGGAGATGTCCACACCATGCATGTGAAGACTTTCCCTGGTGGAATGGACGGATGAGAACACTTTGTTCCAAGGACCATGAAGAAGGCTGAAGTAGGCACTATGGAGCGTTTAGACCTTGGTCAGAATAGAAGATGCCAAGGTCATCCACTACATCCTGGGCCATTACCAGTTGTCCTGACTCTTGTCTTGCCGCTAGACTTGATGACTCTTGAATACAGAGAGAAGCTGCCGACTTTGTGCAACTTTGCCTCATTTAAACGCAAAGTGAGTGAAGATAGGACCTTGTGATGTCATTGTTCTTTGAGAATGAAGGACAAACAACAATTATTATTGGCATCTTTCCAGGCCTAACTCTTTAACTTCCTGCCTTTCTAGATGAGCATCACTCAGCACACCATTTGATGGCTTGAGTTGTCCTCCTCTGAACCGCTTCCAATTCTGTTTCCTGGGATTTGGTGACCAGGAACTCATGCAGTCCTACCTGGTACAGCCCCCTTGGCTTTATAAAAGGGCAAGGAAAAAGCTCCTTTGATTGGCTTGGTTATCCTTCTTTGATTATCTCATCACGCCATTAGATAATTGTTAAAGATAAAGCCAGGAGGTGCCTAAATGGTGGCTACTGAGTTTATGGATGATTGTGAGAGGTGATGCCAGCTGTGCTCCTCCTCGTTTCCACTAGAGGTCGCCCAAGAGGAACATGGATTATGTTGGACAGTGTGACTGACTATAAGCAAGTCATTTATGGCCAAGTGACTTTGCTGTAACTCAGTGCACAGTTAGCAGATGGCCTGAGATGTCGTAGGGTGATTTGGGATCTTGGGTATTCCTGACAATGTTGGGGCAAGATGTATTTTCAGATGGGTCTGGCTTCTGCCACTTCCAATGATTATTTTCAGTGCAAGGTCTACGTGTGAGTGTGGGTCAAGACTTCAGCACAAGACTCCCTTGAGCGAAGTGGCCACTCACACACCTGTCACAAAAGGCAGCAGTGAATGTCTGAATGAGCCAATGCAATCTTGAGGGAGCCTTCAGTGCCTCTATAGTCCGAGCCAATCAAGGTTGGGAAGCTTGGTGGTACAGTGGATAGAGGGGCTGAACTTGGAGCCAGCCAGACCTGGGTTCAAATCCTACCTCTGACATTTGCTGGCTAAGTAGTCCCGGATGAGTCACTTACAGCTCTCTGCCTCAGTTTCTACATCTGTAAAATGAGGATAATAATAGCACAAACCTCAGCAAGGTTGTTGTCAAGATTAAATGAGTGCTCCTAACAATTTGATGAGCCCAAAATATAATGGTCTGCCTTTATGAGTATTGTGTTCTTCAGGCATGCTGGGAAGGCTAAAGCTGGGATCGTTCCAGTTGAGGCTGAGTAACTAAATTTCAGAGACGTTACGGGAGAACTCAATTATTAGCTGGTGGTTGGACCTCTGATATCCTACAATTCTGATATTCAAATTAATTTTTATTCACTGGCCAGGAATGAAGAGATGGAGGTTACTAGGGAATTGTGAGGAACTAGAAAGAAATTAAAACATTGTTAAAGTCTATCCACAAAATAGATTGATATTGTTGTTGTAAGTTCTTTACTCTCGAAGAGGACCATGACATCAGGGAGGTGAGGTCATGACATGCAAGTGAATCGAATTTGAGTGAGGGAGGACTGTGCAAAGTCACAAGCCTCACTTTTCTTTCTTCTCTGGAGCCATCTGGGTCCAGTAGCCAGATATAGATCAGGACGACTGGAGATGGCCCAGGATACACTAGTGGACCTTGGCCTTTTCAAGCTAAGGCCTTTAACAGGTGTCAGTTTGACTAAGACCATGCCCATTCAGTAATTAAGACTTAATAAGAAATGAGGCAGAGAATGGCCTAT
>JAQQSZ010007267.1:0-13358 GCA_028646595.1 Phalanger gymnotis | reverse complement strand
CGCCTGTGAAATTCAATGCTGAAAACCAAACATGTCAAAAATAAATTAAAAAAAAATAAGTCAGGCTGATGAATTTATATTCCTGACAGAGACTCATATGTGTGCACATTGGCATATACTCTTATCCCAGGGTGAGACAAGTTTTCCCCAACACACACACACACACACACACACACACACACACACACACACACACACACACGACAGGGTTATTTACTACATTTCTTTTGTGACTTTTATAAGCAGCTTCAAATATTACTTCTTTTTTAAAAAAAAAATTTTGAGCTCCAAGCAATTTGCTATAGATTATACCTATGCAGTCATACAAAGCATATTTCCATATTAGCCATGTTATAAAACAGACCAAAAAATTCAAGAAAAATAAAGTAAAAAAAAATAGTATGATTTGATCTGCATTCAGACTCCATCAGTTCTCTCTCTAAATGTGGATAGCATTTTTCATCATAAGTCCTTCAGAACTGTCTTGGATCACTGTATTGCTGGGAATAGCTAAGTCATTCACAGCTGATCATCGTATAATATTGCTGTTACTGGCAACACATTACTTTTCCTTTTCCAGTTTACTTGAAGCACTTTTATTTTTCCTTACAGAATGACACAGAGGGCATTACAATTCTCAACTCTTAGAGTGACTTGCAAATTTTGGTATTCTATTGTCACACGAGAACATTAAGTACAAAAATCTTAAATTAAATACATGCACAAATTTAGAGGTCGAAATACCAACATTTTTGCAACTCAAAGCTGAGTAACTTAAGCCCCAAGACACATGGGGGAGGCCCCGCTCCCAGCATGAGGGCAGATTAAGAAAAAACAAAACTGGTTCCAAGAATTCCTGCTAGGATGGTGGCAACACATTTAATAAACTCTTGCTAGCTAAACATCTTTTAGATGTGGAAATCTGACCTTTAGATACCTTGTACAGACAGGAAGCTTTACAGAACTAAACTGTATAGCTGTTGCATGTCAACCAGCAGGATACTATATTGCCGTATTATCAGGTTAATTCTTTATAGAGGTTAACTCAGCCTTAGCTATGAAAATGACCTATATCAGGGTTTAGATCAAAGATATGCACATGGTAGGCTAAAATACACACCAAAGGAACAACTGTTAAACTTGAACACGAGGTCAAATCAGTAATGGTTCAACAATATTAAAAGTACTGATATCAGACACAAACTTCCCCAAGTACAAGTTTCTTTCAAAGAAGGCTTATTCCAGTTTCAAGAAGCTAACATTAGGTATATTTTTGAAAGGGGAAATTTTTACTTTGTGAGTATTCATGCAGCTGCTAGCAATCCATTTAGAAGCACTTGCAATGGACAATGGATGGGCCAGATTCATCATATTCCTGCTCATCACATTATTTCTTACAAATTTAAGTTTTTTGATACTTTTGATCAATAACAAGTAACAATACAATCCCCAAATTTCCAAGTGAGGTCCCAGGATACATGATCATCATAGGAGTTTAAATTTAGAGCTGGAAAGACGTCAATAAGAAGCCATAAGACATTTTAGAGCAGAGATGGGAAATGGTCATATGCATTTTAGGAATTTCATTTGACAGCAGGGAGGGTGGATTGGAGAGGAAAGAGATTGGAAGCTGGGAGACCAATTAGAGGAGGCTAGTACAATAGTATAGATAAAGATCTAAACAGGGGATAAGCAGAGGAGATAGTCAGGCTTGACTGATAAGACTTCCACCACATTTAATCATTCTCCCCCAGGCAAGATCCATACATATTAAAGGGATAGAAAGCCACTGGAGGCAGGTGCCAGAACCAACATAAAAGGAACTCAACATGTTTAAAGATATGAAAAAGGAGAGTTCTGCTATAGAAGTATATGACAATTTCTAGTTTCTTATCTGTACTTAGGTCTAAACGCCACTGCTAGCACCAAGCTATCTAAAAAGTTGCCCAAGGCTATAAATGGGAGATAACAAACAAGTGGTTCCAGATTTTGCAACTTTTGGGCAGAATCCTGTAAGTTAGGCCAGAGGAGGGCCTATCTAGCTGCTGGTCATCAAATTTCTAATAATCAAGGCAAAAGCACAGACATTTAGTGACCCTAAGACTCAGGCTAGTGGCCAGTATGCCCAGGACTAAAGAGGCCAAGTGGACCCTTGGGAGAGTCAGAAATGAAGACCAAAGAAGGAAGAGGAATGTGAATTAATGGTCCCAGAAAATCAAGAGGATATGGATCTAAAACTCAAAATGGCACAGCCCAGCCCTGAAAGTCCCAGATATAATAAAGAAAATGAAGTCAGAGTCCAGCTTGGTACACACCCCAGCCCCAACCTTGTCAGCTTTGGGGAATGGAGAAATATTAACCCTAACCTCAACACACTCAACTGCATATTCTCAATATTGTCTCTAGATCTATATCTCTCTTTGATGCTTCAAATAAGGACAAGTATGGTCCCACCCACCTTCCACCCTGAACAACGAAGAATGTGTGTGTGTGTGGGGATGAGTTTAAGGAAGGCATATGAGATATAGAGATTAGGGACACATCATACACACAACTACACTCTAGGTCTCAGTCCTTTGAGGTCCCTGTCCACTCCTTACACAGGCACATCCCTTTCCCAGGGTGACATTAACATTCCATAAACACACACACACACACACACACACACACACACAGAATCACAAAATATCAGAGATTGAAAGGGCTTGTAAGAGAGTATTTAATTTAGTCCCTGCATTTTACAGACTGGAAAACTGAAGTCCAGAAATAGCTATCTTTCAGGTCACTGACGGACAAATCTAGAACCAAATTGTCCCAACATCCACCCTAACCCAGCAATCATTCCATTATACTACACCATGCTACATCTCCTCTCACACACAGCTCCCTGGGGAATACCTCTTCTCATACTCTCAATCTGCACCCCACACTCCTACACTTCCTACACCTATACTATCTTTCACACATTCAAGGACTCTAGGCATGACATAGCTCCTGTCACTTAATACCAAGGTAACAATCTCCTTTCCCAGTTTCCCCTCCCTCATAAACATAACCACTCGTATCTGGCCTTCTATCTAATCCTTCAAAAGCTGATAGAATTCTACCTCTCATATGTCCAATCAACACTCTCACACATCTCCCAACAAGCTCTTCATACACAAGTCTCTTTCACTCATGGCATCCTCTAGGGTGTTTTACTCAGTTATAGGTGATACAGTTTAAAGGCATTTATAAACTAGGATGTCCAGAAGAGAGGAACCAAGATGGTGAAGGGTCTCAAGTTCATGACATATGAGGGTGAACTGAAGGAACTAGATTTTTTGCCTGAAGGAGAAACAACTCAGGGGGGAGCAAGATAGCTGTGTTCAAGAAAAGAGAGGTTAGACTTATTTTATTTGTTATTCCCTTCCCCCCCCAAAGGGCTGAACCAGGAGCAGTAGTTGGAAATCGTAAAGAGACAACTTTATCTTTAATGTTGCACAAGACTTTCTAATGATTAGTGCCCTCCAAAAGCGGAACTGACTGGTAGGGAATGGGGAGGTCTTCAAGCAGGGTTAGATGATGATTTGGTCCCTTCTAACTCTGAAATTCTGTGATCAAGTTGATATATGCAAACATATTCACATTTGCCTTGTCGGGTAACAGGTCTTCTCATCTCCCTCATTCATACATCACTGGATAAGAGATTCAGCGTTTTAAGAAATATGAGAGGCAAAAAAAAAAAAAAAAGAAATATGAGAGGCCACTTAGTGCTACCCCTTCATTTTAGAATGCATAATCTTCCTCTCCCTTCTCATCTCTTTCCAAAGCTATTCACTTCCTAGCTGTGTGACCCTTGGCAAGTCACTTATCTTCTGCTTGCCTAAGTTTTCTCATCTGTGAAAAGAGAATAATAGTAGCATCTACCTCTAGGAGTTGTTGAGAGGATAAAATGAAATAATCTGTGTAAAGCACTTTAAAATTTTAAGTGCTACGTAAATACTAGAGCTTGGTAATTGCTAGTTATAATAAATTATCAAGCACATTCACTCAACCAGCCTTACCTCATTTTGCAAATGGGGAAACTGAGGCCTGAGAGGTAATGTGACTTGTGCAATATGATTCTCAACCTCCCCCACCCCGCCCCCAATAAACACAAAAATCGTTACACCTTTTCACCGAGGTGACAGGTCATTTCACATACAGGCACACACTTGCTTTCGAACTCTGCCCTAGGGTGACAGGTCAGCGGTACACACGTATGTGCGCTAAGCTCTCCTCCCTCCCCCACTTCCATACATATTAACCCTTTGCAACAAGGGAGACAAATCCTACTGCACACACGGGCACCAGCACACACGCACGTGGGCTCTTCTCTACCTCAAGACTATAGGTCTCCCCACCTACACACACCCCACATATGCTTTCAGCCCTTGGCACCAGGGTGACAGAGACTGTTCACTCACGTGTGAGCACACACGCACTCGCGTTCTTAGCCCAGTGTGACAGGTTCTCCCCTGCCCCCCCACCGTGAGCGCGCAGACACACACACACACACACGTACTGCCCGCGGCCCCCTCCCCCTCCGGCCCCGCACCTTGTCCTCCCAGGCCGCGTCGCTCCGCAGCGCTTTGCTCCAGGCCGAGCCCTTCGGGGCGCCGTTGGCCAGGTGCGGCTGCGGCGGCTCCTCCTTCCGCCTCCCGCCGCTCATCCTCCCTCAGTCCGTTCTTCCGTCAGTCCGTCCGTCCTTCCGTCCTACCGCTGGGCCGGGACTGGAGCCAGGGAGCAGAGCCTCCCTCTCACAGGGCCCAACAGCCGGCCCTCGGCCAGCCGGCTCCGAGTCTAGCAGCCCTTCAACTAAGCAGGTAGTGCGCGCGATCTTATCCGAGGTGGGGGTTGGGGGAAGGGGGGGGCGTCAAATGCGAGAAAGGGCGGAGAGCAGACCTAGCGTCCTCCCGCTGGCGTGCTAACGCAGCCAATCAGGGATCAGGAAGCGCCAACGCGTGAGGATAGCCCCGCCTCTCCCTTTCCCGTCCCCCCTCCCTCTCCCGAGGCGTGAGCATAGCTCACGTGACAGACTCCGCTTGGGGTGGATTTCAGCGCTACGGGAAGAAGAAAGGGCCAATTTGCAGCGGCCAGCGAGAGGGTGAGACTAGCTAGTCTGGATCAGATTCCCTTCGAGCCAGGGGGCCTGCTGTGCGTAAATCCTTCTCCTCAAACTTAGCCCCCACCCCTGAATCTGGCTTTCCTATTCGCCCGCCCAACCCGCCAGGTGTTTAGAGAAATTCCTCAGGGCGGCTAGCATTTTACAGAAAACAGTCCAACCTCATTTTCCGTATGAGCAAACTACCATAGGGAGGTAATTGGCCCAAGGTCTCTTAGGTAGTAAGCGACAATGCAAAGAAATAAAGTGGACTGTGCAAGCTCAGAGGTCATCTGGTCCACCTTCCCCCTCCCCCCTTCAATTTTATAAAAGGAACCTGAACAAACCCTTGGAATCACCCACTCTTCCAAGGGCATGTAAGTGTTGTGTGGGTTCCGTGAGGGGTCCTTGGCACTCGAGTGTCATTGACCCCATTTAATAATATAATTACCCAGAACTATGTCTCTCGAACTTTTTGTACAGCACATTTTTATACCCTAACTTTAGATGTATTTCTTTCAGTACTTTTTGGTTCTTGCCAGTTAAAAAAAAAAGAAACTAGGCACAGGAGAGGAAAAATCCTTTGTTAACACAGGGAATCAAAACCGTCTCTGACTCCCAGGCCAGGTCTCTCCTCTCCACCTCACAACCAGCAGAATTTATTTAAAGGTAAGAAGGAGAGGAGGCGGGGTAAAGCTATCAAAAGGAAGAGGGGAAGCAGCATGGCATAGTGGTTTTAGACTGACACGTTTAGGTGAGGTGCCTTCTCAATGCAACAAATGTGAGCTACGTGTATACCAGGGTATACACGTATTCCAATGAATCACGGGTCTGAACAAAAAAAAGGATGATAGATAGACCTAGTGTGGCTTAGCAAATAGAACTGGCCACCCATTCTGGAAGACAGGCCCTGACAGTTGTGGAATAACCCTGGGCAAGCCCCTGACAGGCCCCTCAGAAATGTCCCTAGAAACTCAGGTGAAGATCTCAAGTCACAGGCCTAGTTCCAAAAGAAAACAAAAACACACAGGCAAAGATCTGGAGTCAGGAATTCAGATTCAAATCCCAGCTCTGTGTCTCCTTAGGTATTGTGACCACAAACCAGACACTTAACCTTCAACTTCAGTTTACACAACCCTAAATACACAACTCTCTTCTCATAGGGTTATTGCAAAGTAGGCTCTCTTTCAACTAGAGCAATGTGCTCTCTGGAGAGGCAGTGGGCTCCCAGAGAAGGGATGAACACTAGTCAAGCATATATTAGGGGACATCCTTTCTTAGGTATGAAGTTAATATTAGATTGATATCTCAAGTCCCTTCTCCATTTGAGATTCTGCAACCACTTTTCTGCCTTAGGAACCAGGATGACAAATGACTTCTCATGGGCCCAACCATACAATGTGGAGATGTTCAAATAAGATTTATGCAAAGCACTTTGTAAATCCTAAAACAATATATAAATGTGAGCAATGATTATTAAAACATTATCTTTCACTATCTAGGCTAAAGTGGAGAGAGTTTTCTCTAATATTGGGAGTATACAGCCCAAAATGACAGACTCAGGCTCCCTGGTTCAGTTTGCATTTTTAAAAAAATCTTTTATTTGACAAAAAAATTCCAACAAGTTATTTACAGTAGCTTTTTTTCCCCTCAGTTCAATTGGAGAGGTGTTTCTCTCCCTCACACTTTAGACACAGAATCAAACCCAGACACAGTCCAACTTACCCAACCACAGCTTCCCCCATCATCCCAAAAGATGACTAACAGGGCCCAGCAGCATGACTCCCACCCCCATTGCATAGTGCACTGTGGAAGCCATTCTTCCTCTCCCCTCCCCCAACAATCTTTCTCAGTGGCCCCAGCACTGGAGTTCTGTGATCTTATTTATACTGAATCCAGGCTTATAGAATAATCAGAGCCAAGCTAGAAACTGGGTTTGGGAAAGAGACAAGGAATGTATCAGTGATAGGAGGGGGAAGTCTGGCTCAAGAAGCAGGAGAAAACAGGAGGACTCGATGGGTCTCTTCCCTACTTGCTCCTCAATGTCTCACTCCACTCAGACTTCACCCCATCCATCTCATCTATCTAAGGTACAGTGGGTTGAGAAGCGCTCCCTCCCATCTTCCTCTACTGACATTAATATTATTCATACAAAAGAATACTCAGTCTAAACCTAGGATTAGTGTTTTTTGATACATATAAGCTGGCACCTATTGCTATTTAACATAGTAAACCATGAAATAGCAATATTTTAAAAAAATTAAAATGGCGGGGGGAAGGGAAAGAAATCAGTAAGACTAACAGTGACCTATTTCAGAGGTGCTCAGTAGGCCAAAGCCCCTGCATCTAGAGAATTCAGAAGAAAAGGTGCAACACTTATCTGTAACCACTCTACCATGTTATAATTTCCAAATTTAACCTCCATCTTCTGCCCAGCCTTCTGCTCCCCTGGTCCCACCGACCTGATCAGCTAGAACTACATTGGGGTGTGGGAAAAGCTGACCAAACTGGATTCAAAAGAAAGTATTAGGGAGTAGTAACCAGACCAACCACTAAATGACCCAGAATTTTTTTGGGGGGTGGGTGGAAGGATGGAGGGGGAAGCAACACTTTCCACTTTAGCCCAAGTTTCCAGGACAACAACTACCTTATAAGTCAAGGTATTAAATTTTTTTAAATGAAATTTTTAAAAGTCCCCCATCTCGAGAGATCTTTTATCCCTTCTTGCCAAGAAGTAAGGCTAAATAAACAGTATTCACCAGCTCCACAGCCCCATGTCATTTGGCTTACTCTAGCTGCCTAGTTTCTGTCTTCTAGGTCTTTTCCCCTTTTTGTCTCAGCAAAAGACAACGGACATAGGAGCAAAAAAAACAAGCCAAACAAACAAAAAGAACACTTAACGAGGTATTTTCTTCAAAAGAAATCAAAAAAAACCCCTTTGGATTTCTTTTTTTCCTGAACCTGGTTACTGGTCCCCCAAGATAGTGTTTTCCCTTCTTTGTTTCTATCTCTGTAGTCTTGCCAGTTCAATAGACCTTCATTGGCAGAGATGAAAAAGGGGGTGGGGATAGGATAATCTCAGGCCCTGTACAAGCTCCTGTTTGGCGGAGTGGATTTAGGGAGAAACTAGGCTGGAGCAGTCAGTAGGGTGCCCACGGGCAGAATTATGACAAAATAGCAATTCGATGACCTCAACACACATCTCAGATTTCTTGGTCCAACTTCTCCCAGCCTGCAGATGACCCCAGTGTTGGGAGTAGAGCAGGTGAGAGGTAAGAGGAGGTCTGGATCACAGTGTGAAACACCCAAGTGTTCACTGGGAGAACCTCTCTGGGCAGAGAGGGCAATCCCAACAGGTGGCAGAGACTCTGAAAGGTAAAAGAAAGACCCCAAACGACACAATAAACAGAAAAACAAAGAGGAGCAACTGCCTCCTACCAAGTCCTGAAAGCCCTTTCAAGGACTACTTAGTGTTATTGGCTACCAAAGGGAGCTCAGCATGCCAGGAAGGAGCATACAGATCTTTTTTCTGTGACTCAAGCTCAGCTGCTTTCTGTAGAGCCACTTCCACCAGCAATTGGAAGCTGCTAAAGTCATCTCCATAGTGCTCTGGAGGCGTGGGGGGTGGTGTGTTAAATAGTCCACTGGTTGGGCTTCCAGCCTGCGCCCTGGCCAGCAGGGTGAGTGTGCTGCCAGGGCCCGGCAGGGGCTGTGGCTCCCCGTTAACCAAAGAAGGGGGTGGTTGACTTTCATTCTCAGCCCCAGGGCCAGGTAGGTGAGCCCCCACCGGGGATTCAGAGGAACAGAGTGCAGAGGAGCATACAGAAAGTGACAGCACTTTGGCAGGGGCCGGAGTGGACCCTGGTGCCATCAGGCTGGGACTTGAACCCCGTGGCACAGCCACATCAGATGCTTTGCCACCACGGCGGGAAATGGTGTAACGATTGGGGTCCTTGCCATCCTTCCTCAGCATATCTGGGAGAAGCCGCCGTCGTGCATTGATGAACCAGTTGCAAATCTGAAATGACACAAGAATATTAATCATCTAGTCTCATTGAGAGGGGTAAACTGGAGTTGGGGAAAAAAGGAAGTTAAAGACAGATGTCATTTTCTTTTTTACTGTACTTTACAGTTTAGAAAGGACTTTATATATGAAAATCAATCAACAAGTATTCATCGAGGACTAATGGTGCCAGACACTGAATTAGGTTCTGGAGAGACAAAGAAAAACATAACCATGCTTGGTCCTTTTGGGACACCCACACACTAACATCTCATCTGACACTCATATTAGGTTCATGAGATGGAGGCAGAGAGATAATACAGTTGATAAAGCACTGGACCTGGAGTAAGGAAGCTCTGAGTTCAAATCCAGTCTCAAAATACTGTCACCTTACGCAAGTCATTTAACTGCTGACTCAGTTTCTTCATCTGTAAAAATGGGAATAATGGCACCTACCTCACCTCTCAGTGGTTGTGAGGATAAAATGAGATAACATTTTTCCACCTGTAACGTGAAGAGGGCTAGACTGTGGATAATCTCTAAGGTCTGAACTAGCCCCAAGATCCTTTTCCTTCCAAATTCAAGAATCTACCTATCAAGGCCAAAAAAACTTATAACTTAGCTGGAACAAAGACTTCACCATCTCTTCAGAATTGCTTTCCTACTCCTCCCACAACTGTTACCCACTCATTCTTCTAAGGCCCAGTTCATGTGCCTCTTTCTCCACTACTACAGCCCCTTAATTAAGGTCTGGTCTTCAGAGTTCCAAGTGTGTGCACCTGGCCCTTGGGCAAGAGAGAAGCCAGTGAATGCACGTGATGAGAGCCTAAGAGACTATTATAGGTGGCCTCCCAGACTGACAGAATTTCAAGAGAGTTGGAATTTCAGAAAGCAGTTAGTCTAACTGATATACAAAGAGCTATCTCCTCCAGAACATTCCCCAACAAGGGTGGGGAATGGTGTTTCAGTCTCTGTCTGAAGGAAAACTTTTTAGCAATGGGGACTTGGCTACCTCTTAAAGCAAAACATTCCTATATTTTGGAAAGTTCTAATTGCTAGGAAGTTTTTCCTTGAAGTGACCTGGAAAAACTACCTCCCTACGAGCTTAGTTCCCATGCCTTGCAAGCCTAGTTCTTAATCTCTGGGGACAAGCAAAACAATCCAATCCAATGAGCATTACGAAGCACCTACTATGTACCAGGGCTTCTGCAAGCAGCTGGAAAGGCAATACAAAAACAAAACAAAAAACAGTCCCTTTGTATCCTCAAGCTGCTTGTGTTTTACGTACATAACACATTAAATAAAAAAGATTTACAGTCATTTCTGGAGCAGCTGGGGGACGGCAGCCTTCCTAAAAGACAGAGCTTCTTAAATCTTTTTTTTGTATCATGAACCCTCCTTGGCGGTTTGGTGACACCCATGACCTTTCTCAGGGATAAAAAAAAAATTAAATGCAGAAAATAAAAGACATAGGATAACAAAAGAAACCAATTACACTGAAATACAGTTGTCAAAATACAGGGAAAAAATTTCATGGACCCCAGGTTAAGAACCTCTGTAAAGGATATGACATGAGAACTGAGCTTTGAAGGAAACTGAGGGTTCTTTGCTAGGAGATAATTACGAAGTAGTGCATTCTGAGCACAGGGAGACAGACAAGCCTAGAACAAGGCAATCTAATCCCTTTTCCTCAGGACAGCTTTTCAAGTATTAAAGACAATGGCCATGGTCTCCTCATGCTTTTCTCCAGGCAAAAGCTCCCGCCAGGCTTCCTATCACCATCAGCAGATGTTTTAAAGAGCCCCTCTTCTATTCTTCCAAGGCAATTTTCACAAGAGGGCCCAATTTCCAGAAGCTAATTAATTGATTCATTCCCTTAAGAAAAAAGCTGTCCTATGTCACCCCAAAGTTTGTGTACAGCCTAGACAAAGGATCCCCACTCCAACTCCCACCCCAGGGAAACTTTTTCCTTTTTATACCCTATGTTTACAGTTTCTTTCCCAGGGACCTTAACTTGAGGTTTAAAAAAATTAACCAGAGATCCCACAAGCTGATCTGTGCCTCTGTGCCGGACAGGCCACCGGATCCTAAATAGTTTATAAATGGGGAAACTGAGCTCCACAGAAAAGGAACTGGTTCATGGTTAAGTGGCAAAACTGGTGTCAGAAGCTGTGCATTAGTCTCCTATGTCCCATTTACAAAGGAGGTAACCTAAAAGCACAGTTTCATGTTACTTCCCCCTGACCCAACCTTGAATAGTGGGACAATGCCCACAACTCCCAGGCCTGGGCCCCAGGTTTACCCTCCTTGGCTCCTGATTAAAAATAAAATGCTGTCTTGGACCCTGACCGCTACTTCCTCTTTCACCTTTTCCTTTGCCTTCAAGAATCCTGAGCTGGGCCAAGCTGGGCCTTTCTCCTAGGGCTAGTCACTCATCTCTTACCCATTTCCATTAGGTTCCAATCTTATTCCCAGATAATTCTGTCCTTCTTTTCTCTTTCCTTCCTGTTATATCAACTGATGGATTAATTTTCCTAAATCACTGTCCAACCATACCCCTCTCTCCCTGCTTTAAGAACTTTCTGTGAGACCCTAATGCTTGTTGAATCTCTTTCAACAAACATACACCGAGGCCTCATATGTGGAGTAATCTGTGTTCTGTGGTGGGGAGAATGAATAAGACAAGGTTCCTGCCTTCAAAATTCTGAGTCTAAGCATGGAAACTAAATACCAAGTTATTAAATATCTAGTTAAAATGTGCCAGACAATGGGTGAGGTGATAGGGGTACAAATACTTAGAATGAAAAAAATCCCCACAATCCCCTTACCTTCTGAGACTAAGTACATATATATATATATATATATATATATATATATATGTATATATATATGTATATATATACATACACACACATAAATATACAGATATGCCACACAAACAGAAAATCGTTAAAAAAATAAAGTAGTTAACAACAAGATAGTCTGAGAGAGAGAGGTCTAGAAATAGGGGGAGAAGAAGAATTTGAGCTGTTTTCCAGGAAGAGACAAATTTTGTGAGGCAGAGGTGAAGGGGATGTGCATTCCAGATGTGGAGAACTGCCAATACAAAGGCATTGAGACATTACATAGGAGGCCCATGTGTAAGAAACACAGAGAAGGCCACTTTGGCTCAAAGAATTTGGGGAAGGGAGGTAACTGCTAAAGTGGCTGGAAAAGTTAGGGTGGGGTCTTGTTCAACACTTAAATGTAAATTAAGGGCAAGAAGTATCTTTCTTCATATATATATGTGTTTGTAACCCCAGTGCTGAGAACAGTACCAGGTACATTGTGAAGGTTTAAGAAATAGTGGTGATTGTCGATGAAGTTAACCTAACACTCTCATTTAGGAGATGTTGTAAGAAACAGTCGAGTCGGTAAAGGAGATGCTGAAAGAATGCTTAGTCAAACAAATAATAAAAGGACCAGGGTTGAGTTAATAGAACAAAAATCTAGAGGAAAAGTATGTATACAGGGGGAAAAGAGCAGTCATCAATGTAAAATACACAGCAAATAGGTCAAGAAGGATGAAGATTCAGAAAAAGGCCAACATATTTGGCAACTGGGAGGTGGCTGGATAACTCTGAGGGGAGAAATCTCAGTTGAGTGAAGTTGGAAACCAAATTGCAAATGGTAAGAAATGAAAAAAAGGTTAGGAAGTGAAAGAAGCTAAGTGTAGACAGGTTTTTCTGGGAGATTTGCTGAGAAAGGGTGGAAAGATAGGAGTATGGCTTGAGGGGATGGTAAGGTCTCATTAAGATTTTTTAAAGATGGGAGAGATTTGGAAATGTTTGAAGGTGGCATGGAAGACACCAGTATACTTAGTAAAAGGCTGAAGATTCAAGAGGTGGGGGAAATGGTTGAGGAAGCAACCTGCTGGAGAAGACTACAAGGGATGGAATCAAGGCACACATGTAGAAGGGCTGGGGTTGGTCTTGGCAAGGACAGCCACTGCCTCTTTGTCAGAGACTATGGTAAAGCAAGAAAGAGTAGAGGATGATACCAAGGGATTTTTATTTTTACTTTTTAAAAAATTCTGAACTTCACAAAAATCAACTAAAACAAACCCTTCCATATATACAGAAGGAGCCAGATGTACTTGAAACTATGAATCTCTATTATGTACAGCTTGCTTTTCTTTTTAGACACATAAATGCAACATGTTTCTTTCAAAGTGTCCTGCTTATCTGTGAT
>JAQQSZ010007266.1:0-13359 GCA_028646595.1 Phalanger gymnotis | reverse complement strand
AGGAAAAACGGTCTGAGTACTGGGGCAGCCAAGTCAGGTGGGGTCGGTTATGTCTGACAAGCTGCAGTTGTTCATTAACTAGAGTAAACATTGAGTAGCCCTAGTCCAACATGATGAGTTTACCCCTTATTTTGGCAGTTTGTTGCTGTGCTTTCTTTGGTCTCAGACCTTTGTTTTAGACACATTCATAACTCCCTCTATCCCTTCCTGCTGAATTCCTTTCAGGCCTACAGTATTCAATTATCCCCTTTTATCCTCCATTCAGAGCTCTCTTTCTTTCTGGGTGGCAGAGCTGTTTAGTAACTAGGTATTAAGGGCGCAGACATGTGGTTAAAGGAAGTGTGTGAACAACTGATAAATTTAACAAGGTCAACAGGTTATTAGATTAAAAAAAAAGGATTTGTTAACCCAAATGATTACCTAATTGATAGATTGTGCATGAAAAGATAGAAATTAGCCTGGCTTAAGTGCCTAGAGAACCAAATTGTCAGAAAGCCCTGGGTTTATTTCCTTTGACACATTGCATGTGTGTGTGTGTGTGTGTGTGTGTGTGTGTGTGTGTGTGTGTGTGTGTGTGTGTGTGTGAGGCCATGGGCAAGTCACTTAACTCTAGAGAGCTCTAAGACTATAAACTGTAGAACAGTTGTCTGCCCAGCATGGGTAGAAGAACTCCTTGTCTAGGAGTTCCCTAAATCAATGGAAGCATAGGTCTAGATGTTTTCCCTTCCACAGCCCTACATCCCCAAAATGGGAGAGAGATTTTTTGAGGGGGAGCAACTTCTTTTTTCCCCAGGCTGCTAATTCACTCAAGGAAGGCAGATGAACAGGTGCCAACAACTTCTAGGTGCCAACCCCACCTCTTAGGCCAAATCGAAGCTAGTGAAAAGACCATATGATGAGATTTATAAAGTGCTTATGACTATGCCTGGCATGTAGCAGGTGTTATGTAAATGTTTGTTTCCTTCCCTGTTTCTGCTCTTTGAGAGAGAGGTATAAGGAGGCAGCCAGGTGACACAGTGTAGATAGAGTGACAGGCCTGGAGTCAGAAGACTCATCTTCCTGCATTCAAATCTGGACTCAGACACTTAGCATCTGTGTCCCTGGGCAAGTCATTTAACCCTGCTTGCCTCAGTTTCCTCATCTGTAAAATGAGCTGGAGAAGAAAATGGCAAATCACTCCAGTATCTTTGCCAAGAAAACCCCAAATAGGATCATGAAGAATTGGAAATGACTGAACAATAACAAAAACAAGAAATTGAGCTTTATGAATTACTTTGCTTCCAAGGGAGTATATAAAATTTAACAAGGTAGTATCAAAATTGACCTGTTTACCATTTTCTTTTCTTCTGGGCATTGAAAAATTTGTTACCGATTCTTTTTTTCTCTCATATCTTTCACTTTCCACTAATCTACCACCATCATTCCTCTTCTCCCAATTCAGAGAACATTATGGGGTGTCATATGGTAGCAAGATCATTGTAAAATATTGCAGCTTTTAGAGTAGTTACGATGCTCTGTAAGCATTTCAATAGGCAGAATGCAAGCTGGGACCTTTGTGACACTGGCTGAGACTCCAAATCCTGGAGACAGAATTTCTCAGTCTACACTTTGTAGACTTTTTTTGCATTCTTGGTATCTTCAGATTTTAATGGGAAATTGTCTCCAAATACTGGGGATAAAAATATATCCAAGGATTCATCGATGAATACTGCTGTCAATTATAATTGTCAATACGTAGAGACATTTCAATAACTGGTTTATTATATGCTCAGAGCAGAGTCTCAGGCTACACAAAAACCAATTTAGAAATGAGTAACATTTCTCTAAGTCTTACATAGGACAAATCATGATAGATATATTAGAAATTTATAGAGGGAAGGTAAAAATTTATACATCAAAGAATGGCTAGCAAAAGGGGAAGATAGACATTGGGTAAGTTAACAAAATGATCAGCAAATACTGGAGCTAAAGCTAAGGTCTCAAGCTGGAATTTTGAAAACAAAGCAAGAACTGACTGGATAACATCAAGGCTGTAGTTGATGTCTGAGCTTAATTAAATAGGTATAATAAAGCTCAGCCAGAAATTTTTATATCAGTAACGTGAGCCAAAGTTTCACATCTCAGCTAAATTCTGCAGGCTTTAGCCTGTTCTATGATTGACTGTCTCAGGCAAAATAATGGCTATGTTAAAATTCTCTTAGGACAGTAGCAGCTTTGGGGAAACTGCTTTCTACTTGTGATGGATGTTTGGATATCAGCCATCAATGTGACATCTGTTGTGAAAGGCAAAAACTCAAGCTGATTCTTCTTAGCAGTGGAATATTTTTCTGTCTTATATGAAATAGAATGTTAGGTTGGGTCAGGTTGGGTCAGGTCAGAACTCATCATTGTTGTACCAAAGTTGTCACAAACTGCTACAATTAAAAATAGTTGTTTTTCATAAAAAGTTTACAGGGCAATAGAACAGGATTAAAATAAGTTTCTAAGTATTCAGATATGTAATATTTTGGAGTTGGTTCTGAGAGGAGTCATCAGATCGGGGATGGACTAGTTTCCTGGATTATTTTGCTTTTAACTGCTATCATTAGTTTGTATTCATTACAATCTAGCCTCAGAAACATTTGTAACTGGTTTTCTATTTCCTGGCTTTAAATCCTCTCTTAGCAATATGTAGTGTAGTCAAAAAGCCCCAGATTTGGAGTCAAAAGACTTGAATTCTAGTCTTAGCTCTGATGCTTACTACTTTACTTACCTTTGGTAACTCACTTAGTCTCTCTATGCCTCACCTCACTTTCAAAATGAGAAGCTTAGACCATGTGATGGTGGTGATTTTGGTGATGATAATTGCTTTAAGTTTTACAAAATCCTTTACATCCATGATCTCACTGTATCTTCCTAACAAGCCTTTGAGGAATTTAGTGTCATTTGTTGGAAGAGGACCATTTAACATCAAGGGTGATGTCCTACCCTATATGTGAATTAGATTTAAGTGAGGCAGAGTGGCATGAAGTCATCAGCTTCACTTTCACTTCCAGAGTCATAGAAGTCCAATGGCAAGACAACTATTATTTTCCGCATTAAATAGAAGAAGATACTGAGACTCTGAGAATGACTTACCTAAGGTTACATAGCTAATGTTTGAGGCAAGATTCCAATCCAGGCTTCCTATCTTCAAGTCTATCCACCACACGATGCTTCCTCTCCATAGATTATGTCTAAGGTCTTTTTTTAGCAATAAATTTTATCATGTTCTATGGTTCTAGGTATTTGATTTTGAACTTACAAAGGAAGACATGGATGCCCTCCTTAGCCTGAATAAGAATCTTCGATTGGCTGCGTTTCCTAAGTGAGTTTAGCTTCCCTTCCTTCTGCTTTAAACAGTGCATGTTCTGCTCATGATAATCATGGCACATGATTTCTTAGAGCAGGGAGGAGGATATTAATGGTTTCATTGCTACAACAAAAACCATTTAAATTGAGGATCAGCTTTGAAATGCTTCAAAGACGACAGCTCTTACCCTAGATCCTAAATGCCTGATGTCAGGCAAGGCAATTCATTGGAATTTTGCATGCTACTACTTACTCCAACTGCTTTTCCATTTTCAGAGAGTGAACAAGGGACAAGACGTGGGGCATTTCCTGCCCATTTTTTATTTTACAAAGAGAAAAGCATTCCTTGCACTGTTGCATTTTAACCAATAAGGGACAATTTTCTCCTGATCTTCCTAAATGTTTGAACTTTTTGTTATCCTCACCTGTATCCACCTCTCTCTTGCCTCCTAGTCATTGAGAAAGGTGTCCAGATGTCTGGAATGCTTTCGCTCCTTCCCTCAGTATCTTAGAACTCCTATATCCCTTCTAGGTTCAGTTCAGTTGCAACATCCTTTCAAAAAACCTTTCCTAATTCCCCTCAGGTGTTAATACCTCCTTCCTCAAATGTCTGTATTGGTATGCATTGTGCATGTTTTATCACTCAAGTAGAGTTGTGAGACTGGAGAGTGCTGCATATTTCCATGGTGGCAGAAATTCTCTCTCTTTTGTTTTCATAACCTCTCACACAGTGTCTGGCACCTAGTTAACACTTAATGAATAATTATTCATTGATTTGCGAGAAACTCTCCTGCCTATTTTCTAAACATGCAGCTCAGAAATGTATAAACATTTACTTTGCCAGTGTAGATATGGCATGGAGTGGGGTTAAACATGTGTTTATAGCTGTTGAAAAGCTGTGAGTTCTTGTTCATTTGAAAAGTTGAGTGTTTTAGAGCAAGTCCAAAGCAATATTCCTTCAGGTTATCCTTTGAGGTTTTGGAACTGGCTTGGAGGGTGGTGGTGGTGGGGATAGCATCAACAGGCTTTTCTGATAATCCATAATATCCTGTTCTGGGGGAAAAATGTCACAGCAGAGACAGTTACTAGTTTCATCCAGAGTCAAGACTCATGGGATACACCTTAACCCAATTCTGAGGCAGGATTCAGCAATCATGCTTTAGTGGTGGATGTCCTTGACAGATCAGTCAGCATCAGACAGAAAGGTAGGTGTGTACCACTCTTCCTCCTGGTCAAGGTGGTCCTGCCTACTTATCCTTTCTCAATGGTAAAGTCAAGGCAGAGAACTATGGTAGGGTTGGAACAATTGACTACATTTGGTCCAGAACTTGAGGACTAAGGTAGGAACTTAATTTACATCAGGAACAGATCGAGAGACCAAGGACAAAAATCTGGGTCAACTGCATGCACAGATTTAGTAGGTGTTGGAGAAATAACTCACCTGTAAATTTACTTAGTTTGATTTAAAAGAGTCCAAGGAAGAGTCACTGATAAAAGTCAGAGCTGATCACAAAATGGTTGATTGTATTTCGTGTTTTCTGGATATTCTCCATGTTACCCAGTTTAGGCACATTATATACTTGTTTGGGACACAGAGGGTTTCTTTCAGGAAAAATCTCTGATTTAATCAGCATGGAGAATTCTTGGCATGGAAACTTCCTGTACCAAAGAAAAAAATTATTAACATTTTTTGTACTTATATAGCCTCCATTTTTCGATATTTCCATCCCCACTTTCCACCAAAGAGTTATCTTATAACAAAAAATTTATAAAAGAGAAATCAGTTTAGCAGAGGCGACATATAGAAAAAGTCTGATATCTGCAGTGTTACACATCTTTAGCTCCCAGTTATGCAAAGAAAAGAGGAAACTCTCTTCTAATAACTCTTCTTTGGGACCAACTGTGGTCATTATAATTTTGTTAACTTCGGTTATTCTTGTTTTTCCATTTATACTCTTGTACTCATTGTATATGTTATCTCCCCAGTCAATGAGCATCTACTGTATTTCCAGTTTATTGCTATTACAAAAAGTGCTGCTATACCTATTTTGGCATACATAAAGCCTTTCTTTTTGTGATTGACTCCTTTGAGAGGCGGTGGTATATGCATAGCAATGGGAATTGATGGCAACTATCTGTTTTTTTTAAATCATTCCAAATTGCTTTACAGAAGGGTTGGACCAATTTGCAGCCCTAAATACTATGCATTAGTATAACCCTTTTACCACCACCACTACAACATTGATTCTTCCAATTTTTTGTCATCTTTGCCAGTTTGCCAGCTGTGAGGGTGAAACCTCAGGGTTTTCATTTTGCTTATCATTAGGGATTTGTATGGTTCTTTCATATCATAGTTTGCAATTCTTCTCTTTGGAAATATTCTTTCCCCATTTATACAGTAGGCATTGGCTTTTGTCTTTGGTTATCTACATATCCTGGATATCACATCCTTATCAGAAATAGTTGCAAATTTTTTTCCTAGTCACTTCCTTTCTTATCCTAATTGCCTTAATTTTGTTAATCTAAAAACTTCTGAATTTCATGCAATAAAAATTATCTGTGATCTCCTGTATCCCTGGTTGGGGAGCCTGGGATCTGCTTATTTGACTTAATAAAGAAATGAATATTGAAGAATTGCATAAAGAGGTTGAGTAATTTGGACTGAGTCACTTGTTTGGTAGTGTCTGAGGCAGCACTTGCATGTCTTCTTCACTCCAAAGTAGTATTTTATCTGTCATATGCCATGCTGCCTCTTAGCCTTTTTGTAAGCTTTTTGTAGTTTAAAAACTTTTTAAAGAGCTTTCTAGTGGTGAAATTACTAATATTTATATTTAACTATTGGAAACATACCCCACACAAGATTTTATCATCACAGAAATAGTTTCACAAAACAATCGGTAATAAATTATAATGACGTTCCACTGTGGCATTATTCAGCTCATTGCCAATTTTATAGCAGTGTTTATCTGGAACTAGCTCTCCCAGCAGCATCAATGTTGTGGTCTTGCAGAACCAATGAATAACAACAGTGAAAATAACAACAAACTTTTCTTAGGTCAAGAGTGTTTATCAATAACCCAGAAAGGTGTGCCAAGGGGTGCTTTGTAACCATCTATATCATGCTTTGCAAACTGTCACGTGGAATTAGGATCTTAATAAATGTTTTTCATATAATGATTAGGATTTATTAAAATGCTTTAAGAGGCAGTGTGGTGTAGTGGACAGAGAGAAGATGTGAAAGCCAGGAAAACCTGGGTTCAAGCCCTGGTTTTGACAAATACCAGTTGTGTGACCTGGGGCAAGTCACTTAATCTTGGAGTGGCTGAGGCAGGGAAGAGGGTAAGGTGAGAGGCAAACTAGGGCCTGCCAACCAAAACTGGCCTCCTATCTATTTTTGCTTGGCCTGAATTAATAAAGTTTTTTACATTATCAAACTGTTTTATAAAATAGGCAGGGGAGCCCTGCTCTAAGCAGCTTTCTAAGACTCTAAATTACAGAGAAGGTGCTGGGTAGAGGGGGTTTACTCACCTGGAGGTTCCCTATATCAGTGAAATCACTAGTTCTGTCCTTTGGGCCCTCCTCCCTATCTCCTGCTACACCTGCAATAATTACTCCTATGCAAGCCACTAAGTGGGGTTAAGATTAACTTTATGCCAACTAGAAGAAACAATACATGTTACTCCGTTCAAATGTTTATTTGTTAAATTTATACAAGGATCTTTTTTTCTCTCTCTTTTATAGTGCTAAAAATCACAAAGACTACCCTTTCCATATCGAATACTGAGGATGTTCTGGACTGGCCTTCATGCTCTGCCTTTCCCATCTGAGTACAAAGAGGTCACTTTTAACCTCTAGAAAACGTTCTCTATTACCCCAGTCCTAGAAAGTGTTTTGTGGCTAAAAAAAATGTATATAGGAGCAGCTTTGATGGAGAAACATAATGATTTGGAGGGTGGCCAGAATTTCCATTTTTTGCAAAGTCTCCAGTACTGTCTAAGACACTGAAGACAGGGTATTGAAGGATTTTAGAATACTGACCTACAAATTGCTAATGACAGACTGTGTGCTATGGTGCCTAAATTTACCTTATCCAATTAATTCACTGGAGAAATGCATGACTCTTAATAAAGTAATGGTGAGTGAAATAATGAGGGTGCAATTTTATTATTGTGGTTTAGTGCCATATTTATCAGACTTTGATGTATGTATGTGTTACAAGGGTTGTTTGCTGGGGAATTTGTCAGCCAAGAGGGAATGTTTTTTCCAGCCAGAAACTATGGCAGGTTTTATTTTACCTAGAACGAAGTGTTGAGGTCTAGGGGTATCAGGACCCCAAAATTCAAGAGCAAGCGATACAGGTCCTGCCTCAAATGAATTCAACTGAAGCCTTCTTTCAGCCAAGGACGAGGTTTATTAGAACACGGTTGGGGTGGTTGAGATTTTAAGAATTGCACTATTGTGACACTTGTATTGACAAGCAGGCCGGACTGAATCTGAGCATTGGCCAGACTCTTAAGGAATCTGAGCACTTTAATGGAGGCGAGATGGATCTTATATACAGAAGTGATCTAAGAGCGGCCAAGTAGTCTGGGGTGCCTGGGAGGTAACACAGCAGGCCTGGGGAAGGGCTACGTGCCCCAGGTGAACCCCAGGGAGGGGCCATGTGGAAGGGGCACTAGATGGAATTGAAGAATGGTGGTCTAGGATGGGAGCCAGGTGCAGACAATGAGGGCCACAAGGAAAGGGCTGGTAAAAAGGATTATACTGAAATGAGCCTCAAGTGAATGCCAGGCCCATGTGGGAGAGTTCAGGGGAAGTTGGGGGTGGGGGAAGAAGGGGTTTCCTGGGGCTCTTATCCCATCAGAAGTAAATCCTTTAGTGGACTTGGTGGTAATTCTGAGTCACTGGATGAAAATGAGGGAGAGTCTTTATTTAGCCACTGTGGAAGAAGGGGACAGCTACTTCACAGAGACTTCTCAGGGGTCAAGGATTTTGTATCATTCCCCCAAAATAGCTTTTGAGGAGTTTTTGGCAAGTGGGCCAGAGAATGCTGAGTGGGTAGAGGTAGAGGGAGAACATCAGTATTGGGTTTATGAAAGAGACTTAGGGCCTCTTAGCCAGTTTAATACAAATGACATTGGTGCCTGATATAGAATTATTGACTGTACAAGAAATGTCCATGCTAATTCCATGTGACTCCCAGAGATCTGTTTCTATTCAAGTTTGACACCATTTCTCTAGAAGATCCTTAGGATCTTACTAGTAAAAGATGGTATGTGATAGGACAAACCTGCCCCCACAATCTGATCAGTCCCAGCTTCTTTGATGTAGCTTCCTGGTCATCTGTAGACATAAAAAGTCCCAGCCATGTACAAGCCTGTAACCCAGACTTGGTTAGTGGTGTAAGATCACCAGTGATTATACCCTGATGACCTACAGACCAAATGAGTTTTCAGATGGAGATGAAGGGGGCTGTGTCCAGAGAAGCTAGGTACCCCTGTATCCTTGATGCATAGTCTTGCTCTGTTGGGGCAAAGTAAACCTCCTTTATTAAACTGTGCAATGACTTCTAAGTGTCTCATTTTGCCTCAATATGGAACCTGAATTAAGAGGGTGCTGCCATTAGAGCTGCATCTCTGACACTTTCTTTTCCTATTTTAATGAATAGTTTATGTAATATTTTTTCTTTGAGAGAATTCACTTGTAAATGCATTTGTCCTGGTTTTTCTTTTCCTTTTATTCTCCTTCCTTTGAATCTTCATTTATTGGCCATTCAATTTGTTAGAATTTCTAAGTTTTGAATTATTGTCTATTTATTATTCTGTTATTCTGAAAATTTTGTATTCCTGCATATAAGAGTTAGCAGGATGAGTTCTGTTTCCACCAAGGTTATCTGAATAAGGAATGCAGTCAACATGCCCCGTTAGGCTAATGGCTATATTTCCACATTAGGAGATGAGGCCAAAGAAGGGAGGTATTTCATGGGGAGACAGTTCTGGAAAATAACCTGGGGATTCCAGGGGACAAAAGTAGGACAAAAGTTAAGGGCCATCTTTACTGCCCCTGCTTATTAAGGTTTAGGCATATTAACTTACATGCTTCCAAGGAAGGGTTAGTGCCATTTTGTGAACATATGTTACCTGAGGTGGGAGGGGGGAACACATTAAGGGGAACATGTAGAAGACATTCTGGGAAGCCTGTGAACTACACTGACTCTCACCAATGAGAGTCAGCTAGGAGGGACTGGGGTCCAGGAACAGGTACAAAAGACTTGATGGGGTGCTTGAGTGCCTGTGCTTGGACCCCAGTTCCAAAATCACATCTCTCCCGAGCCTCAAAACACTGTCCCTAGCAGGTTCTCTCTAGCAAAACAGGACAGCATGCCCTAGCAAAACACTCATCTCTCTTCCTGATACAGTGGCCAGCTGTACATATAAAATTTATTAGTTTGGACTAGCTGTGTATGTGCTAAACTGGCTGTGTGCTGGGTCATAGAGAGATTTACTACTCACTGACCTATCATATGCATTCTAGATGTAGACACATGTATACTCCCTTACATTTATCTTGTCTAACAAGGCATTGATGGGAGCAATCTGGGTATTTCCCAGTCAAAGCTGACTCTTAGTTGACTTAGTGATGTTTCAGGCCTAAAACCACACCTCCACGTAACCCCCACCTTGGGCTATTTCCCAGTGAACTCTGGGTAAGATACCTGCAGAGTAGATACAAAAAGTACAATGTTCCTTTAAGAACTGACCACCTCTTAACCACTCCCTAATCCCACCCTGAATCAACTAATTAGCATATTTGGCACATGTTTTACTAAAGTTTAAACTATAAACTTTAGTTCATCTGCACATCTGTAAGGCCCTAAGAACTCTTGCCCTGTGAAAAGTGTAATAAATCTTTGCCACCTTGACTTAAAGAATGCTTGGGTCTGTGAATTCATTCCACACAGCCCTGGCCCTCTCCAGTACTTGGGTCCTTGGGGGTACTCCCCCCCAACTACCCTGTCTGGGAACTTCAATCTTGGGGTTCCTGGCATAGTCTGAGCATTGGGGAAAAAAAGAGTGCACAGGAAGCAAAGCTGTACTTAGGGAATATTCATGCTGATGTGTGACTGTTACAGCTAGTAAAGGGGAAAGAGAGGTAATAGTGGGGGAAGGGGGGTGCATTTTGCTTAACATCTGAGCACAGATGGGAGCCAGCTAAGAGGTTTCCTCCAGCCCCCTCCCTCTCTGCTTGCACATAGTGATCTCCAGAAAGCAAGCAGTTTATTTCTTCCTTCATTCAGGGTGGCAGAGCTCTTGAAGTAGTTTGGGGTTTGTGGGGAAATAGCACAGCTGAGGAGAGACCAACAGTCACAGCTCTGAACCCATTCTCTCTGTAGGTGTCACTGTCTCACTGCCAGACATGCTTTGCCTGCCTCTTTCATTTTCTGGGGTGAAACGAGGACTTTTGGAAAAAGGGGAGCAGGATGGATAAGAGAGTTGTTATTTTATGATTGGTTGAGGTTACAGAGGATGAAGGTCTGAATGTGTTAAGTGAGACTGATTGAGTAGCTGGGGAAGAGTACAAGCCCAAGTAGGGCTACCCTAATGAGAAAAAAGAACATGGTATTTGGGGACCTTCAAGCTAGGTAGAGCAAAATAGAATCGCTTTAATACTTTCTGGTCTGTTAGATAAGACACTGCCCTTAATTTCAAGAAAGCCGCAACCTAAAAGAAAAATAAGACACAAACTCAGAAAACTATAAATATATGTCATATGATAATTGCATTAGAGAGTTATACCACAAAGAATTATGAGAAGTTTGAAGTAGAGACTAATAACCAAGTAGGGAGAGGGCAAAGTGGAATAAGGGAAGGCTTTCTGAACAAAATGATATTTAAATTGAGCTTTGTGGTATGGTTTATTTTTAATACTTTTTCTAGTGGACCCTTTTTAATAATATAACTTCATTGTATTATAAGTAAATTAAATATATATTACATACATATATAATATTTATGATTTTCTGCATCTGTTCTTGATCCCAAGTCATGATCAGTTTTTGCAAAGGAGTCATACACAGCTGAGAAATAGAATACTCATTTCTATTTCCTTTTAATAATCATCAAAAGTCTATCATAGCTAATTTATCTAAGATTCTATCCATGTTGTTAATTTTTCTTTTTTTTTTGTTATATTTATATAGGGCTGAAGGGGTAAGTTGAAGTCTCATTATTGTAGTTTTATGGTTTGTTTCTCATTGTAATTCATTTAGTTTTTCCTTTGTTTTTAATAGTTATGCCATTGATTACATGTGTATTAAGTGTGAAATCAATTATTGTGTTATCTTTCAGTAAAATGTAGTTTTCTCTATATCTCTTTTAAACCAAGTATTTTTGCTGTTGACTTGACTAAAATCATAATTGTTACCC
Organism: Phalanger gymnotis; assembly: GCA_028646595.1. NCBI lineage: Eukaryota > Metazoa > Chordata > Mammalia > Diprotodontia > Phalangeridae > Phalanger > Phalanger gymnotis. The sequence goes on along the minus strand of JAQQSZ010007266.1, from coordinate 1,603 downwards.
TGGCTATTTTGTGTTCAGCTGAGTCATAACAGATTTTGTCTCAACCCCTTATTTTAACTCATTGTTGAGTCTGTTTCAAGCATGATTCTTGTAAACAATATATTGGTGGATTTTTGTTTTCCAAATCCATTCCAACTTCTATTTTATGGATGAATTCGTCCCATTCACATTCACTTTATTTTCTCATTTTGACATTTCTTTTAACCCTGTTTTAAGAATTGTGTTGTCTCCTAGGATCATTCATTTTTGTTTGGTCCATTCTAATTTTTAGAGATTTTGTTACTAAATCTCTGGACCTCTACTGTTAAGCTATTGCTCTTTTGCCTATTTCTTTTCTCTATAAATCTGATTTCTTTTATAATATCTTTTTAAAACTCATAAAATTTTTAAAAATAAATTATAAGTTTTCTTGTGAGAGAACTTTGTTTTTCTTTGTGGTTGTGATTATAAAAGTTTTTGTATTATTCTCTTCCGGTTTGTGCCTTTGCGATTTCTGCATTCACAAATTAATTTTTGTTTAATTCATTTTTGTTTCTGAGGTCTTAGGGGTTGAGTTCTAGGTTTCTTCTACTCCAGGGGATCAGATCAATTTGAGTACCTTTCATTTACAAGCTCTGTTATCTTTCTTTCAGCCTTTTTCTTCCCTATGGACTCCAAAGTTTTCCTCTCTTGTGGTCAGCCACACTTTTAAGGAGAGAAGAGAGAGAGAGAGAGAGAGAGAGAGAGAGAGAGAGAGAGAGAGAGAGAGAGAGAGAGAGAAGAGAGAGATCTTTTCTTTAGTTCTTAGTTATTCCAGCCATGCCCTCCTCTGGTGGGAGAAACCTAGTTGATGAGTTTTCCTTAAGAAGAGGGAGAAGGAGAGAGGTTAATATCCTTTTCTGCATATAATGTTAATGGAATAGGAAGCTCTTCCCCATCCATTAATAAGCCTATGTGACCGCATATGTTCAGTCGTAGTGTGATATATCCTGAGTCACATAGAGCCCATTGGGGGAGGAATTTGCCTAAAGGGAAGCTTGCTTATAGGAAGGCTTTCATACTTGTTGGTACTAAGATAATTAGGCATTGAGTCACAAGGGTTGTGATACCTTCTGGTTCTGAGCCTATTAGTCAAAAGTGATGACATTTTGCTTTGGGGGTTTGCTTATGAGAAGGACCTTATAATTCCCTGGATGGGACTCTGAGTAGCCATTTGTTCAGAGCCCCCCTCCCCCCACTACTCAGAGGTGTCCATGCTCTCTAGATCTGGTGGTTATGAAAGTGGTAGGAAAGGGACCCGTATGTACCAAAATATTTATAGCAGCTCTTTATGTGGTAGCAAAGAATTGGAAATCAAGGGGATGCCCATCATTGGGGAATAGCTAAACAAGTTGTGGTATATGAATATAATGGAATATTATTGTGGTATAAGAAAAGGGGAAGATACAGAATTCATAATAACCTGGAAAGAACTACATGATATGATGCTGAGTGAGAGGAGCAGAACCAGGAGAACATTATATACAACCACAGACATATTGATTCTGTGATAGCTAACTTTGATAGACTTGGCTCTTCTCAGCAATACAAGGTTCAAAGACAGCCCCAAAGGTCTCATGATGGA
>JAQQSZ010007265.1:0-13359 GCA_028646595.1 Phalanger gymnotis | reverse complement strand
TCCTGACACATGGTAGGTACTTAATAAATATTTGTTTGCATAAACTTGAATATACATACAATAAAGTTAAAAAATCAAACCATCTGAGAGATCTAGAACAAGTTACAGATTAAGACTGGACTCTAGTTAATGTTAGGAAACTAGGCAATTAAAATCAGCGCATTGGTACTAAGAGTCAGAAGACTTGAATAAATGACTTAATCTATGCTACTTACTTGGGTAACTCACTTAACCTTTGTATGGATTGTCAGTTAACAAACATTTATTAAGTATGTCTGTGTGCGAGGCACTGTACTAAACACTGGGGATACAAAAAGAGAAAAAAGACAATCTGGACCACTGGAGTAAAATGATCAGGTTACACTGGAAGATAAGAGGCACCACAGTATAGTAGCTAAAGAGCCACCCTCAGAATCTAGAAGAGCTCAGTTCAAATCCACCTCTGATATAGACTGGCTGAGTGACCCTGGGCAAGGCCCTTTACCTCTTTGGGCCCTAGTTCCTAATTTGTAAAATGAGATGATTTTATTAGACAGCCTACAGTTCCTTCCAGCTCTAAATCCCATGATCCTTGATATTTGGATTCTATCCCCAAGGCTAATTGTTTCTGTTATCTAAAGAAAGGGTTTCTGCTAAGATTAGGATTTGGAATATATGCTACTCCAGGTGCAGAACATGAGATATTAAATTCAAACCCTGATAGAAACTCATTTCATTTTATTAGTTTAGTTTATTGAGGACTACTTTTAGTCCCAGAAACTGAGATTGGTCAGTCAGTCAGCAAGTAAACATTTATTAGTCACCTACTACGTGCCAGACACTGTGCTAAGTACTGGGGATTCAAAGAAAGACAAAAGACAAACTCTGCTCTCCAGTAGCTCACAGTCTAATGGAGGACACAGCATGTAAACAACCATGTCCAAACTAGATATATAAGGAACATGGCACTGTTTTCTTCATTCTGTCACACTTTTTCCTGTTGTTGTGTCTAGTAAGATTCTAAGATAATGCACATTTCTGAAGAAATTACAAAATATTTTCTCATGTTGAAAATGAATCATGAGAAGGGAAGGAGTCAACAAGGAAAAATCTTTGTATCAAACATCTCTTATAAGGGTTTGATATCCAAGATACATAGATAAATTTTAGAAATATATAACTAGAAGCTATTCTCATATCCAAGTGGTCAAAACACATGAACAAACAACTCCAAAAAGAAATGAAAACTTAACTACATGAAATAATGTTCCTAATCACTAACAATAAAAGAAATACAAGTCAAAATAACACCAAAGTTTTACCTCATGCCTCCAAAATTGGCAAAGATGAAAAAAACTATAGGAATATTCTTCCCTGGAGGCAAAACAGGAACACTAGTACATTGTGGATGGAGCTATGAACTGGTAAAATCATTGGGAAAAGGCAATTTAGAATTATTGGAAATTAGTCACTAAAATGTCCATATCATTTGACCTAGACATTCCACTTCTAAGCATATACCCAAAGAGATCATTGACAAAAAGAAAGGCTTCATAAGAATAGCAATATTTTTAAGACCACTTTTGGGAGTATCAAAGAGGCAGCTAAGTATTGTGGTGGATAAAATGCTGAGCTTGGAGTCAGGAAGATCTGAGTTCAAATTTGGCCTCAGACAATTACTAGCTGTGTGACCCTGGAAAAATCACTTAACTTCTGTGTTTCTCAGGTTCCTCAACTGTAAAATGGAGGTAATAATGGTACCAACCTCATAGGGTTTTGGGAGAATCAAATGAGATATTGTTAAGTGCTTAGCACAGTATTTGGCACATAGTAGGCATGGAATAAATAAGTGCTTATACTCTTTCCTTATTTTCACCCCAAAGAACTGGAAACAGTTTGATCCTTGTCTGCAGAGAACTGGGGTAGTCTTGACCTTAGGAATTCATTTAGATGGATAAGATCTAGAATACATCATCGCAGGAGCCCAACCAAGGAAGATCATAATTTCCATCTTTGGTCAGAGCAGGAAGAGGGCTAAGGAAAGTTTTAGCTTCCACTTTCTGTCCCCAAGAGGGTTATTAGGCTAGAATTATATCTCTCCAATACACATCATATATCTATAGTCTAGAGTACAAAGCTCTTTTGGGGCTCAGGATAAAAGCCACTTTCCCTATTCACTCTAAAGGGAAAGGCAATCATTAACTTACTCGCTGAAGACAGCTCTTTCACCCTCCAAATATATGTTTCACAAAAGACAATCACAGATAGTAAGCAAACACATTTATCAAAGTAAGCAGTAAAATGGAAATTGGGGAAGTTATGCAGACTAGAATAGATAATAAAATACAAAAAAGTCAATGGGCTCTTTGACTTGGGGGCAAGACAAAAACTTCAGCTCAACATAAGAGAAAACAATCTCAGCAGAGAAATCCATTCTTAGTACTCTCTGCATGTACAGGTTCCGAGAATTAAAGAGGACATTAAGGGGACGATTTTGCCCACATGTCCGTCACTCCAGAGACCCTCAGTAGCCAAGCCAAAGTCTTAAACTTGCATTTCTCACCCCATATCTCTTGAGCTCCATTTCTCTCTCCAGTCTGTCTCCTAGCCTGCCATACAAAGAGTCACCGGTTCAGAGTGCTGTCAATCAATACTGAATCACTACGCATGTGAAGAATCAGAGAAGGGCTCTCATTCAGGGAACTAACCAACTTGCTTGGAGTGAGGGCATTATATGTAGAAATAGGATTGCACCTGAGAAGAATTGGGTGAAAGGTGGAAAGCAAAGCTGCTTATCTACTTTCTGTATTACCTCCCAATAAAAGTATTAAGCATACTTAGCATGTGAGGCAGGGTAAGAAAATGAGATGGAGAGTTTCAAGATAAACAGCAGCCTTTTATGCAATTTGGCTTAGAGGCAGCATTAGAGTGACTTACAGTGGAGACTTAATCATTTTTTACTTGTTAAGAACTTGGTTCACACATACATTCAAATCCTGTAAAAAAAAAAAAAGTACCAGAATTCTGTAAATAAATGTTAATGGACTTAAGTGACTGAATGAAACTTCAACGGCATTCTCCTGTGCATAGGAATAAAATCAGCCTCACATTTAATCTCAGATGGAGTCTGGCTCTATTCTACTTCTCATGGCACTCCTTTTGACATCTTCCGTATTCTAGCCAAACAGAAGTATTGGATGTCCCTTGGTCTTCTCAGGTGTAATCTTCACCAAAAATAAATAACACTATGTGAGTGGGTATCAAAAGAGAAAAAAAGGCAGAAGTTCATAAAACACAGCTTGGTAGTTTTGGATACCAATATTACATATAATAAAATGAAAGAGAGATTCCATAAAGGAGTGTAAAGCTCTTAATTTTTAAAATTACATTGCCTATTTTCTCATTAGAGACATAAAAGATTTATGAAAGCTTAAAGACACTGGAATGGCTTCATTTAGAAAATGAAAGGTGAAGAAACATGATCATAATCTATCTAAGGGGATCAACTGCTTATACATGGATTCTTAAATACTTATATGAGAGTATTAAGACCATTTGGAGATAAATGATATTACCATTATTCCAGAATGCCAGGCTACAATCCTTGACATTATCTCTAATTCTTGACTTTCTTTCAACTTCCTATATCCAGTCTGTCACAAAATCTTCTTATTTCTTCCTTTACAATATTTCTTGGATTTACCTTTCACCTTCTATTCCCATATCGAGTAGATTGATAGTTCAATGAGTCAATGATATGACAAAGGAGCCAAAGGAAAATAATGCTATCTTAGGCTTAGTTTATTTAGTTGGGACCTACTATGTGTAAGGCATCGTGCTAGGTGCTGAATTAATAGGAATACAGCGTCTAACCAGAAAATTCATAATAGTGCTTTTTGTGGTAGAAAAGAATTGGAAAAGTAGCTGCCCATGGATTAAGGAATGGCTACACAAATTATGGTACCTTGATATAATAGAATATTACTCTGCCATAAGAAATGATAAACATGATGAAGGCAGAGAAGCGTGCCATCAGGGCTAAGGTATCTCGTTAGTTACTTTAACTAATGGAAAATCAATTGATTGGCTCATTCGGCTGCCACCTTTACATCCCTTACCCATGAAATCCTACTCCTTATTTATACACGCGCACGCGCACACACACACACACACACACATACACACACACAACACACAAATAGTAAACAAAACCTAAGGATTTAATAGAAAACCATATACAAATATAAGAATGATTCCAAGGAGAGGAAAACTGGGCCTTCAGGATGCCTTCAGTTGAAACCAAACACCAAATTTCAAGTTAATATTCAAAGAAAGTCTTATATCTCATCATAAAAATCATCATAGTAGTATCCATTCTTTATACCAGTATGCATCACTACCAATCTCAATCTAAAATGCCATCTGAATTTAAGAATACTGGCAGGAATTAGACGACTTTCTGTTATTTGCATCTCCTGTTCCCTTTCTTAAGTTACAGTAAATCAAGCATAGGGAAGGTCAGATATAGTCACAGAAAATATCACTTATATGTCACAACCCTAATGAAGACAACATAATCCTGGTTAACTTGCTCCAGCTCAATCAATTATTAGTAGGCTCTGGTATCTTTGAATTAAGGAACTGTTCCCACTTTCTATTTTGTGCTTAGTGGACATTTAAATTACCATTCCAATAGCTGCAATTGGGCTGCAGACAGTTTCAATGCAACCTCTATGAGGAGAGTAGATTCAGTAATTTAAAGTAACTTGTTTTTCTATCAATTCTAAAAGGGGCAAAAAATTCAGAAGACATTTTTCACCCTGCCTTACAGAGAAGGGACATTAGAGATCATGTGGTCTAATCCCATTTTTTAACAGCTATACAAACTTGAGGCCCAGAGAGAAAAAAATGGTATTTGCACAAGTAGTAATTAGAAACCAGAACTGAACCCAGATCTTTTGAGCCCATATCACTGAATTCACTCTTTTTTCCCTCCACTGTCACCTCACTTTGGAAACAGAAGAAAACTGCCCTTGTCAGTTATATTATACCTAGTAGGGTATATGAGAGAACACCAGAAACACACTCCTAAAGTGCCTATGGGAAAAGAATCTAGAGATATCTATTCTTGCCTCTCTGTGAGCCACGTGTAGACAGACCCAGGTGGACACAATGACCTAAATGGTCAAAACAGAACACATCACACCCATCTCTTACAAGTAAAATGGTTACATTACCTAAGGAATGCTTGCTACTTTGGTCAAGTTTTTTGTTTCTGTGTTCCACAAACAGATCATTCATATCTCTCCCTGCTACTCAACACCCTGCCCCTTACTTTCATTTCTGTTGTTCCCCTCATTTTGAATGGATCATTCAGCAAGGAGATAGAAGGGCCCTTAAAGAGCATCTAGATCCTTTCATTTTACAGCTGAGGAAACTGAGTCCCAGAAGTGAAGTGACTTGTCCAAAGTCACAAAGGATCTTATCTGGGGTCTTCTGATTCTCCATCCAATGCCCATGCCACTCTTTCTTCAACTAAGTGGCCAGCATATCTAGATTCTAAGATACCACATATGAAAGTTAAAAACAGAATTTTAGCCTTACCCCCAAGAAAAAAGTCCACAGGAAAGAAAGAGAAATACCAAATTCATTAATTGTTTCTGTTTATACTTCTTAAAATAATTATTTACTAAGTAAGAGGTTAGGCCTAAATCATACTGATTCATTTGGATGTATTTCATAACTCTTCTATTTTAGACCTGGTAAGTCGTTTATCATTTTCTTACTGATCAAAGAAGGCCTTAATTAAACACGCAATTAGCCTTAGGAATATATGTGTCTCTAAGAAGGTAGATTAGCCATAATTCCTTTCGAGGTTTTTTTCCCCTTCTTTATTTATCTTTTGACTTTCCAACTTCTTAATATATGTTCATCAACACATTAATTTGTATTAAAAATGACATTGTCAACTTTCTTCTACATAGTAGCTACAAAACATCAATTTGAATTTTTTAAAAAACGTTCTTCTTGACATTAATTTATCATTATCCTATTTTCAGAGAATTTGAGTCTTTTCCAATTGTTCTTCAGGGTGTTTGTGGAAAGGACCTAATCTTTGCTCAAACAACAATATTTATTGAGTATTTATTATGTGGAAAATATTTTGTTGGGTTCCTTCCAATCCTGAGATGCTATTATTCTATAAAGTATCAAAAGGAGATATTAGGAACTTTGAGATCATAATAATGGCTTTCATTAATAGGGTGCTTTAAAATTAGCAAAGCCCTTTACATCTTATTTTCTTTGATCCTTAAATCCCATTTTGCAGATGAGAAAACTAAGGCTGAAAGGAGTTAAATGGCTTCCCAGGTAGGTAGGTATCTGAGGCAGTATTTCAAGGCTCTTCCTGACTCCAACGTCAGGGCTCTATCCACTATACCGTCAAAATGTGTAATGGCAGTTCTATCCTCTTATGATCTAATTTGCAGTATATAAGGAGAGACAAAAATATTCACATGACAAAAGTCAAACAAAAGAAGACAATTAAAAAATGGATATCAAATGAATAAAGCAGACCTTAAGTACTATCGATAGGAACTCAGTATAGGGAGAAGTCACAGGGGGTTAAGGTAATAAGGAAGTGGATAAGCATTTATACAGCACCTACTGTGTGCCAACCACTGTGCTAAGCACCTTCTATGAATATTATCTTTTTTGATCCTCATAACAAGCCTAAGAGATAGGTGCTATACTATTCCCAATTTCTAGTTGAAAAAAACTGAGGCAAACAGAAGTTAAGTGACTTGCCAAAGGTCATACAGCTAGCAAGTATCTGAGGCCAGATTTGAATTCTGATCTTCCCAACTCCATGCCTAGAGGTCTATCCACTGAGCCACCAGCTACCTTTAAGGAAGGGGATAAAAACATGAAGATTAAGCAAGCAAAGACTGTTTTCGTTTCCTAAATCTCCAGTGCCTAGTACAATGTTGTACGTAGAGTAGATATTTAATAAATGCTTGCTGCATTGGATTGAATTTAATTGAGTTGATTTAAATAAAAGGGAGCCAAAGAAAAGAGAAGATGGTAACTACAGATGGAGGAGTGAAGGGGGAGGGTGAAACATAAAGGGCAAGATCATGAGACCTGATATATGCCTGGTGGTTTGGTGATTCAATAAGTAGACTGCCCTGGCTGGAGTAGAGAGATTGTGTTGTGGAGTATTGGAGAAAAGGTTAGAAAAACATTAGCACCAAATTGTGGAAAGCCACAAAGGCTAGAGTAATGAACTTAGAACTTATCTGTAAGACAATAAGAAGCTAATGAGGATTTTGTAAGCCAATGGAGGTGGTACCTTGGGAAGACTGAGCTGGTGGTGATATGCAGCAAAGACACCAGTTAAAGGGCTCTTACAATAGTGTAAGAGTGTTATAAGAGGCTGAAATGGGGTAATGGGAACTGTAGGGGGAAAAAAAAAACGATGCAAGAGTCATTATAAAGGGAAGATGGGTGGGATTTGATAAATGATTGGGTATAGTAGGTGAAATAGAGGGAGGCATTAAGCATGACAATTTTCAAAGAAAATAAGGAAGTCAGGATAGGAGCTGGGTGGGGGTCCAGCGGAATAAATTCAGCATCAGCTTCCCTGAGTATCCTGGAAAACACATGAAGGGATAATACAATCAGCCTGAGAGCTGCATTTTCACAATATGATGTGTCAGTGCTTCCCCCTTGTGAGAGTTCTAGGTATTTCCCACTCAAACAAAAGATAAGAGGTGATAGCTACAGGCTTTCTGACATTATGAGTTTTACAATATACATGTATATGCTGATCTGGAGAGTCAAGTAGGATTTAAGAAAGCAAAAATTTCTCATTTGAGGTAATTATAAAGTGATGATCATACTGTGTTGACAGGTAGGAATATCTATAATACTTGGCAACCAGGACGTGGTGACTAATAGAATGGTTTTAAGAGTTTATAGTTTTATTAATTTTAATCAGCATATCTGTAATTAGGACTTCTTGCCCATGGGGCAAATTCATTTGGGAGACAGAAGTGACAGGGCACAGAGGACAGTTCAATTTTGGATGCAGTAACACTAGGAGGGGGCAGCGTATCTCCCCCAAAATATGGTTCTGGTATGTGAAAATGTTGGGCTATAAGGGCAGAGAGTGGGTAACATGGTCCTAGTACTAGAGTGCGGCATGATGGGATAGGGCCCTGTGGTAGATGATCCAACAAAGGGCTGTTGTTCAGTCTTTTTCAGTATGTCCAGTTCTCCAAGACCTCATTTGAGGTTTTCTTGGCAAAGATACTGGAGTGATTTGCCATTTCTTTCTCCAGCTTATTTTACAGATGAGGAAACTGAGGAAAACAGGGTTAGATGACTTGCCCAGGGTTAAACAGCTAGTAAGTGTCCGAAGCTAGATTTGAACTCAGAAAGATGAATCTTCCTGATTCCAGGTCTGGCACTCTGTCCACTTCACCAACTAGCTGCCCTAACAAAGGACTACCACCTTCATAACTACTCCCTTTCTAAAAGCTAATTAAGTCTACCTGACTAACTGATAATCAATTGACAATCATGGAAGAGGGATTTGTGAGCTATGTTGCATTAGAAAGACAGGTTCCATCTCCTCAGGGATACTGCTAGGGTCCTGAGGACCAAACTAATCAGTGCCAGTAGGTGTTAGTAGAGTAGTGTGAGAGCATGCACTATAATAGTATTCATTATAATACTTCAGGGAAAGACAAGATAAAGGAGTAAAAATACAAACAATGTAGCGATGCTATTGCTCCAACGACAACTTAAAAGCATAGCATTTAGGGTCTTGGGGTATGTTTTTAGGTGATGTTAAGATCTTACAATAGCAGACACAGCCAGGACATTGGGATACTACATGTATGGTCTCTTAATGCAAATGTCATTTGGGGCAAATAAAAGAGAATATTGTGTAAGTCTAAGAAATATTCCACCTTGGGGCTCCCATCTCATCAGTACCTACTGCCCATGGGGCCCCTCCCTGATGGAGAATTCCTCCCAGAACCTCCATTGGGTGCCCAGGCCATTTTCCATCTAGCTGTTCTCTTCTAGACTTTGCCATCAAGCTCTTGAACCAGGTACCTCCCTCCCATCCCCCTAAACCCCCCTCATTTTCAGCTTCCTTTTGTATATTGTCTTCCCCTATTAGATTTTAAACTCCTTGAGGGCAGGGACTGTCTTTCCTTTCTTTTTGGTATTCTTTGTGCTTAGCACAGTGTCTGGCATATAGCAGACACTTAATAAATTTTTAATGAATAAATAAAAAATAAAATAAAGAAAGAATAAAAAATAAATGTTTAATCAATATTCAGGAGAAAGAAGGAGAAGCTTTCAAGAATCAGATGTGTGAGTTATTTTAAAATCATGGATTCATTGTTTCATATTTTACTACCATTGAGAAATGGGGTACAAATGTAACCAACCTCTTAAAGTATTGAAAGCACATACACAAAGCTTGTCTTTTGTGTTTTCCAGGGCATTTACAGAACAAGAGGAAAGAGTAATCTTGACATTCAAAAGGCATTCTTAATTTTATCTTAAAATTAGAGTAGTATTAACTATTCAACAAAAGCCACAAAACATGTTTAGCACACACAATTTCAAGTTCAACTCAGCAGGGGGAGCTCTTTTCTGGAATTATGAAATTATACAAATGTATGTATGTGCATATAAACATATATACACACACATACATACACATACATATATTGTATGCATATACATATGTTGTATGTATATATATACATGTATACACACACATAAAATATATATACTTACAGATGCAGGGGAGAAAGTAGGAAAGACTTTCTGTAAGTGGTGAAAGTGATGAGGAATAACCTACGAAGCCACTGTCCCCACTCCCTTCTCTCATACTTCTTTCTGTTCAGCCTCTAATCTGCTCTTTCTCTTCTTAGAAGGGAAGGATTTTTCCTCTCAGTATCTCTCTCCAGGGAGCTCAGCATTCTTTCAAGTATTGACTGAGATCCTGAGGGTGTTGACTTAACTCTGTTCGACCACAAGAGGGCCTCCCTTTAATAATGTCTTGAAGCTATAACTCCACTTATGCAGACTGAATTTCACACAAGTGAAAACACAAATTGATAACAACAAAATCACTGGGGATTATTTCCTTTCAAAGAAATTCTTCGGGTTAAAAAAAAAGTTTAACCAAGTACTCCTTTAAAACGATCCTTTGATGGATAGGATTTAAATTAGATATCCACTAAGTTTCTAAGAGGGGCCAGCTAGGTGGTACAGTGGATAGAGTTCTAGGCCTGGAGTCAGGAAGACTCCTGAGTTCCAGTCCTGGAGTCAGGAAGACTCCTCTTCCTAAGTTCAAATCTGACCTCAGACATTTAGTAGCTGTGTAACCCTGGGTAAGTCACTTAACTCTGTTTGCTTCAGTTTTCTCATCTGTAAAATGAGCTGGAGAAGGAAATAGCAAACAATTCCAATATCTCTGCCAAGAAAACCCCACATGGGGTCATGAAGGGTTGGGCATGACTGAATAAACAAAAGAATTTTCTAAGAATACATCTCTTACATCAAATAAAGTATCCCTGTCTTGTTATAGTTGTTTATTACTTGAGTGGGAAAGGAAGCTATTTTATTTGTTATTAGTGTCATGAAAGAGATAACAAGAGACAGTGATAACTAATGATCTCCACTGGTACCTACCACACAATGTGATGGTATGGGGGGCGGGGAGCTCTCAGTATATTAGGTAGACTCTCATCAAGAAATGATGTGAGGATAAGGGTCTCCCAGAATGCAAAGGTCAAGAATGGATTTTGTTCTGCACTACTGGAGACAAGATTCATATCAATGGTGTAACATAGTTATTTTTTTTATGCTCCAGTTAACAAAGGGAGGGAAAAGGTAGAAAGAGTGGGAGGAAAGGGAGGGAGAGGCTATGAATCACATCATTGCTGCTTGTGAACTTGAAGAGCCAAGGGGATTTGTTCTGTGAAGTTTGGATTCAGTCAAAGGCTGCACTTGAGGACCGAGAGGGCCACATGTGGCCTTGAGGCTACAGTTTCCCTACCCATGGTCTGGGGAAAAGGGAAAATGGGAAATGGACCAAAATGGTCATTCAAAAGTGTGCTGAGAGCATGGAAATAAAGATAACTTTGAGATTTTAACTCCGACCGAGTTGGAGCATGAAAGTTTCAGATTGCTAATGCTGATTTATATTTAAACAGGATTGTTTAATACCTATATAACCTCAGGCAAATTACTTAACTTCTCTGGGTCTCAATTTCCTTATATGTAAGAGTAACCGGAGCTGGGTAAAGACAGACATGAATAACTGGATAAATATAAATTGCTTGTGGCTGGGCTGAGACACTATAATAAAAATGACAATATTATATAAGTTAATGTATTTATTCAGTGTCATACCACTCAAACTACCAAAGGATTACTTTATAGCAAAAGGAAAAATAATAATGAAATTCATCTGGAGGAAGAAAATGTCAAGAATCTAAAAGAAAATAATGAAAAAAGGTGGGAAGAAGAGAACTTAGTGGTACTAGGCCTTAAATTATACTACAAAGTGGTAATGGATTATGATTTTTATTTAAAAGTTTACATCATAAGCAAATTAGAAGAGCAATTACAACTACGGATTGGGGGAAAATACATGATCAAAAAAGAGATGCAGAGGGTCGTAGAAGATAAAATGGGCAGTTTTGATTACATAAAAATTAAAGTTTTTCCACAAACAAAATCAATACAGTCGAATCAGAAGGGAAATACTTAGCTAGGGAAAAAAATTACATTTAACTTTCTCTGATATAGGTCTTATATCCAAAATGTATAAAGAACTGATTCAAATATAAGTAGCTAACATTTATATAGCTCTTACTATGTGCTAGGTGGTTTACAATTATTATGTCATTTGATCCTCACAATAACCCCCAGAGGTAGGTGTTTTTATTATACCCATTTTATAGTAGATGAAACTGAGGCAAGCAGAGGTTAAGTGACTTGCCTAGTGTCATAGTGCTAAGAAGTATCTGAGGCCACAGTTGAACTCAGGTCTTTCTGACTCCAGGTCCAACATTCTATCCACTATACCACCTAGGTGTCCCCAAAAGATCCATTCCCAAAGAGATAAATGGTAAAGGGTCATGAAAAGGCAATTCTCAAAGAAAGAAATTCAAGATATTAATATCTATTTGAAAAAAAATATTCCCTATCACTAATATTTGGAGAAACACACATTATAACAACTCTGGGTTTCCACCTCTCTGATTGGCAAAATTGACAAAAATAGAAAATGACAATTGCCAGAGGAGCTGTGGGAAGACTGGTGAACTAACTATTGGGGGGATGTTGTCCAGCCTTTCAGGGAAGGAACTGTGCCCAGAAGTCCCTGAACTGTACATACTTTTTGATCCAGCAATACCATCACTACACCCACACCCAAAGAGATCAGAGAGTCAAGGAAAAGACCTGCATAAAAATATTTTTAGTAGCTCCAGTTTTTTTTGTAAAGAATTGGAAACTAAGGAAATGTCCCTCAATGAGGGGAATGGCTACACAATTTATAATATAAGAATGTGATGGAACCAAAGGGTTTAGTTATCATCCCTATGCTGATGATTCTCAGATGTACTTATCCAGCCCTACGCTCTCCCCTAACCTCCAGTCTTGGAGGGTTAATAAATTCCCAGCAGATATCTCAAACAAGATGTCCAAAAGATGTCATTTTCTTTCTCTCAAAGCCTTCCCCCTACCTAACTTTCATATAGCCGTCAAGGACGTTCCCAGTTTCCCAGGATCACAACCAGGTATAGTCTTCAACTCCTCCCTCTTTCTAACTCTACACACACAATTCTTTGCCAAGTCCTGTCATTTCTATCTTTGTAACATCTCTATTAGGGCAGCTAGGCAACACAACAAATAGAGTGCCAGGCCTAAAGCCAGGAAGATTCATCTTCCTGAGTTCAAATTTGGCCTCAGACACTTGCTAGCTGTATAACCCTGGGCAAGTCATTTAATCCTGTTTGCCTCAGTTTCCTCATCTGTAAAATGAGCTGAAGAAGGAAATGGCAAACCACTTTGACAAAGAAAACTCCAAATGGGGTCATGAAGAATCAGACACGACTGAAAATGACTGAACAACACCAACAACAAAACATCTCTATTATATGTCCCTTTTCCCTTCTGACACCGCTGCCACCCCTGTGCAGGCCTTCATCACCTCATGCCTGGACTATGGCAATAGTCTTCTGGTTAATCTCCTTGTCTCAAATATCTACCCATTCTGGCCCATCTAGTCCATTCAGCTGTTAAAGTGATCTTCCTAAGTGTAGGTCTGACCATGTCACCTCC